>CAUYLG010034927.1:0-166446 GCA_963573385.1 Cacajao melanocephalus | reverse complement strand
GGAAAGCTAGAAGAATGGCCAATTCTTTGAATATATACCCAGTATGGACACAGGGAGGGGACCATCACACACTGGGGTCTGCAGGGGGGAAGTAGGGGAGGGACAGTGGGGGTGGGGAGTTGGGAGAGATAGCATGGGGAGAAATGCCCGATATAGGTGATGGGGAGGAAGGCAGCAAACCACACTGCTATGTGTGTAGCTATACAACATTCTTACGTGTTCTTTACATGTACCCCAAACCTAAAATGCAATAATATATATATTAAAAAAAACAAATCTCCAGCTTCAATTCTGTCAGCTTCATATATTTTGCAGCTCTGTTGTTAGGTGCATATATGTTTATAATTACCGTATGCCTGATGGATTGTTTGTTTTATCATTATAAAATGTCCTTTGTCACTAGTAACAATTTTGTCTTAAAGGCTATTTCATTTGATAATATAGCCACACCAGCTGTCTTCTGGGCACTGTTTGAAAGGTGGATTGTTTTCTTTCTTTTTAATTTAAACCTATTATTAGTTTTGAGTCTAAGGTTTGTCACTTATAGATAGCATGTAGTTGGATTACTTTTTAATAGAGTCTGCATATCCATGACATTTGACTGAAGGATTTTCACAGTTAACGTATCAGTAATAAAATATGATTTTTGTTGACCATTTTGCTGTTTGTTTTCTCTATGTTTTATGTCTTTTTTCTGTAATGATCTATTAGTTTTGTATTTAAATAAATATTATCTGGTATACCATTTTAAGTTCTAGCCATTTCTTTTACTTTATTTTCAGTTATTCTCTTCATGTGCAACCATTAAGAGACTAACTAAAAATAAAGTAAAAGAAATGGCTAGAACTTAAAATGGTATACCAGATAATGGGTTGCAATAGTTGAATTTTTATAAAATCTAGTTGGGGGCTGGGTGCAGTGGCCCATGCCTATAATCCCAGGACTTTGGGAGGCTGAAGCAGGCGGATCATGAGGCCACGTGTTTGAGACCAGCCTTACTAACATGGTGAAACCCGGTCTCTACTGAAAATACAAACATTAGCCAGGCAGGGTAGCATGCATCTGTAATCCTAGTTACTCAGGAGGCAGAAGCAGGAGAATCAATTGAACCTGAGAGGCAGATGTTGCAGTGAGCTGAGATTGCACCACTGCACTCCAGCCTTGGTAACAGATCAAGGCCCCATCTCAAACAAACAAAAAAAAAATTCTAGTTGGAATAAACACTAACTTAATTTCAAAATGTACAAGCCTTTGCTTCAACATAAATTTGTATTTCCTTCTCTTGTATGTGTTGTTATCATACAAATTTATATATTTAGGTATTGGAAGATAATCAACACAGTTTTATAATTATTGCTTTATGTAGTTTTCTTTTAAAAAGTCTGAATAAATTATTAGTTTTCTTTTAAAAATAGGATAATAAAAGAGTTACAAACAAAATGGATTTATACTATACTTTATATTTACCTATGTAGTTACCCTCCTGGAACTCTTTGTCATATAAGTTTATGTTACTATTTAGTGTCCTTTCATTTCAGCCTGAAGGACTCCCTTTAGTAGTTCTTGTAAGGCGGGTTTACTAGCAACAAATTCTGTGTTTCATGGATTGGTGGTAATTTTTTTTTTTCCTGAAGCTACTTTTGCTGGATATAAAATTATTAGGTAATAATCCTTTTCTTTCAGGACTTTGAATTTCTGGCTCTATGGTAACTGATGAGAAGGCAGCTGTTTAGCTCATTGAAGAAAGCTTTGCATAATGATTTGCTTTTCTTCCTCTGCTTTCATGATTGTCTTATTCTTTCAGTGGTTTGATTATGATGTACTCTTTAATGTTATCCTACTTGGAGTTTGTTGAGCTGCTCGGTTTTGCAAAAAAATTATTAAAATAAAATTTGGAAAGTTTTTAGCCATGATTTCTTCTATATTCTTTCTACTTCCTCTCTTTTCTGCTTCTGAGGTTTCCATCATGCCTACATTGCAAACTTGGTGGTGTCCATAGGTCCTAGGTATATAAAAAAAGTGAACCATCATTTATTTTTCTTCCTGTTTCTGAGACTAAATAATCTCTATTACTCTATTTTCATATTTGTTGATTCTTTTTTCTTTTAGTTAAATCTAGTGTTGTGCCCTCTAATCAATTTTTTTATCTTAGTAGTTTATTTTAAAACTCCAGAATTTCTATTAGATTATTTTTAAATAATTTTTATATCTGCTATTGATCAAATCTATTTGGTGAGAATATTCTAATACTTTCCTTTAGTCCTGGAGATACTTTTTTTTTTTGGTTATTTAAATATATCTAAAATAGTCAAGTTAAATCTAGTAAGTCAAATATATGGGCCTTCTCAGAAATAGATTCAAAAATAGATTCTACTGACTATAATTTTTTCTTTATGAATGGGTAATACTTTCCTGGTTTCATTTTTTGTTGTTTTTCACATCTTAAAATTTTTTGTTGTAACCTGGATATCTTAAACAACATAATCAGAGCTCCTTTCCTGGGCTGTGTTATTATTTGCTACTGTTGTCATTATTGGTGAGGCTTTCTTTAGGGATTTTTGTTGGCTTAATTCTGTATATTTTGTATTCATTTCCACTTATGGTCAGTAAATTATTTCTGTTATGTTAGCTTTGTTGTCTGCTAATGATTAGACACAGATTTTTTTTAAGTGATATGCAACGTTAAGTTTCCCAGTCTTGCTGAGGGTCCCTGTTTGTATGTGAGTTCTCTAGCAGGCAGTTTACAACTTTTAAACAGTCACTTACTCTTGGCACAGAGCCTCAAGATCAGCCCCAGTGAGAGATTAGAGTCTTCTCAGGTCTTTCCAGGGCATGCATACAGCCCTGTACACAGACATGACTAGATTCTTAGATAGATGTTGAAGACTTCCAAAGTCCATATGGACATTTCTGGGGATTCGCTCAGGGTGGTGGCAAAAATATTACAGAAAAAATATTAGAGAAAGTTATAGAATATGATCTCAAAGCCTTTTGGAAGGTCTAAGTGTTTTTTTTTTCTATAGTTCTTGGCTGAAGGCAGCCTAAATCCCCTTTATATTTAGTGAATAAGAAAAGCAAATGTCTAGGGTATGTTTGGTGGAGGAGAGGGGGCAGTTATCTGAGTAACTTGTTTACTTGTGTGGTCTCAAAACTAAACTTTGAGTCAGATTGGGGAGTGTGGGGGAGGTCAACCAGGGATATTACCTACTAATGGTGTTTGCTTTGGGCATTGATCAGAACCTGTCTGTTCATCTTCAACCTCTAGTGGCACTGACTCAAGCCTTTGTCAATTAAACTTTACTAAATAAATGCAAGTCTCATTGGCTTGTGGGGGCCAGTTGTCACAAATGTTTACAGCACCCTCCAGGGTGTCTGTGAGGTGCCAGGACAAACTCAGTTGAACTGGCAAAGCATAATATCTGTGTGTCAATGTGCTTTATTCATCAATCACTGAGTCAGGATCTGCCGGACAGACCCCCACGGATGGTGACCCCAACAGTGACGCCCAACCTGGAGTGACCCTGACACACATTATATTCCTTACTTTTTCTTTTGACATTTTGGTCAACCTCATGTTATTCTCAAAAGGTAATGGTACTGCGGCAGCTCTTAAACAATTATCACTGATTTTTTGACAATGTTTTGGTATAGAGTGTTTTGCATAGAGCGAGTTCTGAATTGAAATAAATAAAGACAAGCCTTCAGAATGGAGCTTTTAACAAACTTTCAGATGGATAAATATGGACAATTCTATGAAAATGGGACTTCTGAGGAGGTTCAAACCTGCTCTGCATCCTCCAGGAACTACTACTATATGCTGGTTTTCACAGATACTATAGCTGTGAACAGATTGGAAATCTTCACTACACCACTTCAAAAGTGATTACTCAATTACTTTTTAAATATTAAGTTAAAAATTTCTTTAAAAATGAGATATACATCTGTCTGCTGTCTTCAAGAGACCTATCTCACATATAACCACATCCATAGGCTCAAAGTAAAGGACTGGAGAATGATCTACCATGCAAACAAAACACAAAAAAGAGCAGGAGTAACTTATTTTATCAGATAAAAAGACTTTAAGTCAGCAATGGTTAAAAAAACGAAGAAAGAAGGGCTGATGAAAGTTTCAATTCAACAGGAAGACTTAATTGTGCTAAACATATATGCACACAACATTGGAACATCAAGATCCATAAAACAAGTACTTCTAGACCTACAAAAAGACTCACACAGACAACAATATCAGGTAAGTTTTACACCACACTAACAGCATTAGACAGATCATTGAGGTAGAAAACTAACAACAATATTCTGAACTTAAATTTTACACTTGGTTTATTGGACCTAACAGAAATGTAGAGAATATTCTACCCATCAACCGCATAATATACATTCTTCTCATCTGCACATGGAACATACTCCAATATTGACCACACCCTCAGCCATAAAGCAAGTCTGAAGAAATTTTTTTAAAAAATCAAAATTATACCAACCGTATTATAGACCACAGTAAAATAAAAACAAAAATCAATAGCAAGAAGACCTCTGAAAACCACAAATTACACAGAAATTAAACAATTTGCTCCTGAATGAATTTTTTAGGTAAAATATAACATTAAGAAAGATATTTTTTTAAAGTTGCAATTAATTAAAACTGAGACACAACATACCAGAATCTTGGATGCCACAGAAGCAGAGTTAAGAGAAAACTGTATTGTACTAAACACCTATGGCAAAAAGAAAGACTTCAAAATAACAATCTAACAGCACATTTAGAGAAACTAGAGAAACAAGAACAACCTAACCCAGAAGCTAGAAGAAAAGAAATAACTAAAATCAGGGCAGAATTGAACAAAATTTATAGTCAAAAATCCATACAAAAAATTTACAAAAATAAAAGTTGGTTTTTCAAAAGGATATACAAGATCAATAGACTGCCAGCTAGATTAATGATGAAAAAAGAGAGGATATCCAAATAAGCACATTCAGAAACAACAAAGGTGATATGAAAACTTATCCCACATAAATACAAAAGATTCTCAGAAAGTATTATGAACACTTTATGCACACAAACTAGAAAATCTAGAGGAAATAGATACTTTCCTGGAAACATACAATCTCTCAAGATTGAATGAGGAGAAATAAACCCTGATCAGACCAATATCAAGTTCTGAAATTGAATCAGTAATAAAAACTTTACTCATCAAAAAAAGCTCTGGACCACATGGATTCACAGACAAATTCTACCAGAGGTGTAGAAAGTACTGGTACCAATCTTACTGAAACTATTCCAAAACTTGAGGAGTGACTCCTCCCTAAATGATTCTAGGAAGCCAGCATCACCTTGATCCCAAAACTTGCCAAAACCACAATGAAAGAAGAAAAGTACAGGTAAATATTTCTGTTGAACATAGATGTAAATATCCCCAACAAAATACTAGAAAACAACTTGCTTCTGAATGACTTTTAGGTAAAATATAATATTAAGAAACAAATTTTTAAAAATTGCAACTCATTAAAACAGACGCAACATACCAGAATCTCTTGGATGCCACAAAAGCAGAGTTAAGAGGAAATTTCATAGTACTAAATACCTGTAAGCACATCAAAAAGGTTATACACTGTGATCAAAAAGGCTTCATATCTGAAATACAAGGTTGTTGAACACACACATCAATGAAATTGATTCACCACATAAGCAGATTTTTTAAAAAATGATTGTTTCAATAAACATAGAATGCAGAACATACTTTCAATAAAATCCAACATCCCTTCATGACAAAAATGCTCAAGAAATTAGGCATAGAAGAGACATACCTCAAAATAATAAGCCATCTATGACAAACCCACAACCAACATCATACTAAATGGGCAAAAACTGGAAAGATTTCCCTTGCAGAAAGAAAATACATCTCACGTCCCCAAACTCACTAAGCCAAAGGGAAAAGTAAAGCTAGGAATTGGGTCACACAAATCTGCCTCCCATTTGGCTCTTAAATAAGATAGCTACAAAGATAAAAAGCTACCTACCTTCCTCGAGATTCGCGCCTAAGGAAATTCCTTGTGGGACCCAAGATCTTTAACCTAAAATAATTCTTTCGAATTTCACTTTGGCAATGTAAATTGATAGTTTATCTTCACAGGTGCAGAACAAAGGACAGAACTCAGTCATCCCTCTGCTCACCTGAGACAAATGCATATCTGATTGCTTTCTCTGTCATATTGTTTATGTTATCTTATGTAAATATACAGATTCACTGAGCCACATAAAGGCATAAGTGACTATATTTTGTACCCTCCTTCTCACACAAAAATTATGTATTCAGTGAAAGACTGATCAAAGACTCAAAAGAATAAAACCTTTGTCTCTTATCTACTGACACATTTTTTAAAAACGTATTTCTTCTTCTTTTCCCAATATCTACCCCTTTCCCTTTAAATACTGAAGCCCTCAAAATTATCTTTTGAGAAAGGCATAGACCTTGCCTCCCAGTCACATGATCTTAACTTTGGCAAATAAACCTCTTAAAATGATTGAGACTAGCCTTGCTTATTTTCATTATTTACACCATTGAGAACTAGAACAAGAGAAAGATGCCCACTCTCACCACTCCTATTCAACATATAATAGTACTGGAAGTCCTAGCCAGAGCAATCAGGCAAGACAAATAAATAAAAGGCATTCAAACAGGAAAAGAAGAAGGCAAACTGTCTCTTTGTTGACAATATGATTCTATACCTTAAAAACCCAAGAGGCTCTTGGAACTGATAAACAACTTCAGTCAAGTTTCAGGCTATAAAATCAATATACACAAGTTAGTAGCATTTCTATACATCAATAACGCTCAAGCTGAGACTCAAATAAAAAATGAAATTTTATTTTTAATTGCCAAAAAAAAAACCTAGGAATATATCTAACCAAAAAGGTTAAAAATCTTTACAAGGAAAACTGCAAACACTGCTAAAAAAAATGATAGTTGATATAAACAAACAAACAAAAAAACATTTCATGTTCAAGAATTGGATGAATCAGTGTCATTAAATACTATACAAAGCAATCTACATATTCAATGCTATTTCTATCAAGCGACCTATGTCATTTGTTACAGAACTATAAAAAAACATTCTAAAATTTATATGAAATGAATAAAGAGCCCAAATAGTCAAAGCAATTCCAGATAAAGTGAACAAAGCTAAAAGCATCACATTACCTTACTTCAAACTACACTATAAGGCCACAGTAACCAAAACAACATGATAATGGTACAAAAGCAGGCACATACACCAATAGAACAGAATAGAGAATTCAGAATTAAAGCCACAAACCTACAGCCATCTTATCTTCATCAAAGTTGATAAAAACAAGCAATGGGGAAAGGGACTCCCTATTCAATAAATGTTGCTGGATTGCCATATACAGAAGAATAAAACTAGACACCTACCTTTCACCATATACAAAAGTTAACTGAAGATGGGCTAATGATGTAAATGTGAAACCTCAAACTATAAGAATCCTAGAAGAAAACTTAGGAAACACCATTCTAGATATCAGCCTTGGCAAAGAATTTATGACGAAGTCCTCAAAAGCAATTGCAACAAAAACAAACATTGACAAGTGGAACCTAATTAAACTGAGTTTCTGCACAGCAAAATTAACTAGATGGTTTGGCTCTGTGTCCACACCCAAATCTCATCTGGAACTGTAATCCCTACATGTCCAGGGAGGGACATGGTGGGAAGTGATTGGATTATGGGGATGCTTTTCTCATGAGATCTGATGATTTTATAAGTAGTGGTTTCCTCTGCTCTCTCTCCCTTTCCCGCTGCCTTGTGTAAAAAGTACTAGCTTATCCTTTGACTTCTGCCATGACTGTAAGTTTCCTGAGGCCTCCCTAGCCATGCAGAACTGGAGTTAGTTAAACCTTCTTTCTTTTACCCAGTCTCAGGTGAAAATCAACTAATGCAAAACTCAACCGTGTAAACAGACAACCTATACAGAATAGGAAATAAATATTTTCAAACTATACATCTTACAATGGTCTAATACTCACAATCTATAAAGAACTTAACACAATTTAATAAGCAAGAAATAAATAACTTCACTTAAAATGGGCAAAAGACATGGACACTTCTCAAAAAACGACACAATAGCAGAACATACAAATGAAAAAATATTCCACATTGATAATCATCAGAGAAATGCTAACCAAATACACAGTGAGATACTATCTCTAACCAGTCATAATGGCTATTACTAAAAAGTCAAAAAAATAATAGGTTGTGGCAAGGCTGCAGAGAAAAGGGAATGTTTATACACTGTTGGCAGGAATGCAAATGAGTTCAGTTACTGTGGAAAACAGTTTAGAGGATTTCTCAAAGATCTAAGAAGAGAGCTACCATTTGCCGCAGCAATCCCATTACTGAGTATATACTAAAAGGAAAATAAATTATTCTACCAAAAAGACACATGCACTTATATGTTCATTATAGCACTATTCACAATAGCAAAGACATGAAATTATTGTAGGTGCCCATCAATGGTGGATTGGATAAAGAAAATGTGGTATGTATACAATACAGAAGACTACACAGCCATAAAAAAATAAAATTATATTCTTTGTGCAATATGAATGCAGATAGAGGCTATTATCTTACAGGTATTAATACAGGAACAGAAAATCAAACACCACATGTTCCCACTTACATGTGGAAGCTAAACAATGGCTACTCATGGACATAAAGATGGCAACTTCAGAAACTGAGGACTAATACAGGAGAAAGGGAAAGAGGCAGACAAGTTTTGGAAAACTATTGAGTAATATGCTCAGTACTGGGGTGATGGGATCAGTCATACCCCAAACCTCAGCATCATGCAATATACCCATGTAATAAACCTACACAGATACCCCAAAATCTAAAATAAAAGCTAAAATTATTTTCTAAAAATGGGGGACAATCTCTGTGTTTTAGATGAAAGTGATAAGTATTACAATTCACTTTTATATTATAAATGAATAGAAATAAGGGCTTACATATTGATGCAAAATATCCCAGAATTTAGATTATCATATGGATTAATTTGATAAAAACATTTTAAAATTCAGATCTTTTTAATTTACTTTATCGTTTTTTAAATTGACAGATAAAATTATATGTATTAATTGTGTTTTAAAGTACATATGCAGTGTAGAATGACTATATACAGCTAATTACTGTATGCATTTCCTCACATAATCATTTTTGTCATAAGAACATTTAACATCCTCTTTCAGGATTTTTTTAAATTACAGTATATTGTTATTAACTATTGTCACTATTTTGTACAGTAGATCTCTTGACTAGATATTTATTTTTATTTGGAGATATTCATAGATTTTCTCAGGATTTTGCACAACAAAATCTCAGTGAAAATGGATTCTGCTCCAATAAGATCGAACAAACTCCAAAAATATTTTTGGAGAGAATCCTGTGTACTATTTCAGACTCTTATTATAGTTTGATGATAACAGTAAGTTGTACTAATGTGAAAACATGTAACAATTCGAAAGTAATGACAATAATTTTATAAAGTGCAAGAACTAGCAGAATTTTTTGTAAGAGAAGCACTGTCATTTTTTTTCTAAATTTCCCATGGATGGTTTCTATCATCTTTTACTCTGAAAACTGAGAATATATTATAGCATGCACTAGTTTTAGAGTTTATTTTACTCTTGGTAATATGGTCAATGCTGCTATCATATGATGTAGTGCATTTTTAAATAGGTTAATTATTTAAAATTACATAAATACTACAATAAATATGTCACTTTACCTTGAAAGAAACCTGAACTTTGCTTGTAGGAATGAGCATAAGACAGTTTTCAGCTAGTGAGTTATTATGAAATCGTGGAAGCAGGGTTATCTCAAATAGAAGGGAAACTTGTAAGAACAGATGTGGATAAGTGGTGAACAGAGGTAACTGGTACATATTTAAGATGTGCATATATGTGTTTAATTTACTCCCACATAGCTTCATTCAACTGGGTGCATTTTTTTTTTTTTTTTTGCATACACCTTGTGTTTCTAGAGCAGAAAACTGCATGTCGTCAAATGCAAATTAATGTTATTCTTCAATTATCTCTTAACTATCACTTTGGAACAAATTTGATTTCTCAAAACAAACATCATAGCAGAGCTAACTGTATCTTAAAAGTTGTACATTAAAATAAAAGGTCTGACTCTATCCACACCCAAGATACATGCTTGAGTAAGGAGACTGAGCAAATAAATCCATCTTTTACAGTTGGCATTCCAGGGACTGTTTGGAAAGTCATTTGAACTGACACAGCTGAAGCAGCATGGAAGGTGATGGATCTGTATAGTAAACAGAAAATAGGCTGCATGAGAGAGCAGCTCCAGCATTCATAAGCCTCAGAGAAAAAGACACTTACCCAGTCAGCTTTACAATATAGCTGTTCTTGTATCACGCTAAACCCTGGGCCACACAAACAATACAATTCTCTTAAACAGCCTTTATTCATTGTGTTAGTGGAAAACATAGGGCCACTTCTTAAGCTTTCTGAGAGAATAATTTAAGAAAAGCTGATTTTATTTTACGCCACCAGCATAAATGACATACTAGTTAATATGATCCTCTGTATTTAATAAGCATAGCAATAGAATAAAAAATTAAAGGGTATTTAACTTCAGAATGACCATGATCTCTTCATTTGTATAATTTTATACTCTTAAACATATTATTTACAGAAGGAAATAGTGCAAAGATTTATATAAGGTTCATAGTCTTTCAATTCTTTCTGTTTCATAAATATTTAATTTTAAGGATTTGGCATAAAATCATTCATTTTTTGTTTCTGTCCTATATTTTATATGATTTCATTTGTTAGTGATATTTTACTTCAGTATCTTTTCATCTTATTTATTGGCATTTGAATAAAGAGTATGAAATATTTGTTACTTTCAATTATACCTATATTTCAATTATACCTATATTTGACTAAAATAATTTTCAAACCTTATTTAAGCCTAAGTGTTTTAATATTTTGTCCTTTTAAGTGAGATTTAAAACAGGTCTATATTTTCTAGATTTAAAACAGGTCTATATTTTCTAGATTTGATTATTATATGGTGATCTATATTTGATTACTATATAGCATAGTAATCAAAAATATAAGTTATTTTTAAATTTAATTATAATTAATAAATCAGTTATAATTACATTCATGTGTTTTATTATTAAAATTATATATAATTTTGAATAAACTGCTAATAATTTTCAGTGTTTTTATATTGACATCTGCACAATTAAACATATATACAGAAAAACCAGAGATCATATCATGCTCAAATTATCTAAGCAGACAGGAAGAATGTTAACAAACAAAACCGAAAAACTTTATGTTTAGATCTTTGTGTTTTCTAACCTAAGAATTATGTTATTTTTGCCCGTAGTTCCTTGGAATTTGGAGTGAAGGAAATAATTGTAGGGTACTTGGTGTGAGATGCTGCCAGATGTACCTACTATTTAATTTTTCTTTTCTTTACTAAACATTGAGCAAAGAGAATTATTCTAATTCTGTTCTCCAATCATTACTGGGAGATTTTCAACCCACGTATTAGGTCTGTAGATAACATCGCAGGTGCAGGCATTCTTTGGGTGTTTTGTTCTCCTCTATAGCCCAGGATTATAGCTGGCTTGAACTTTACTCCCTCATATTAGAGGAGGTTAAATTATACTATCAAATAGCCTAGTAATAACCTCATAGCTGTAGCATAATAGCACTCTAATTCTTTACATGTCCTTAATGTAAATTGTATTTCCAACAGAAATTTTCTTCTTAAAAGCAATATTTTACCTTGCCAGCCTCCTAAGTTTTATTTAATTTACATCTACTAAGTTTAGGATCTCATTTCACATTTTTACTTTTCAAATTATCTTCATATTCTCCTCTGGTAATATTCAAATACTTGCCTAAAGAACATCAAATCACTTTTTTATCCGAAATTTTAGAATTTTTAAATAATTTCAGAATTCAGAATTTTACATTGATTTCCTTGGTTTATAGTAAACGATTTTATTTTACTAACACTATTATTTTCAGGCAACTAATTGAAGGATTATCATAATGCTATGCCCATCAGCTTAGGTTGAATGCAGAGATTTTGGTTTGAAAGCACTCAATGCCTCTAATTCTTTGTTAAGACTTTTATTAATGTAACAAACCTAAGAGATACATGAAACCACATTCAATTAAATTACCAAATAATAGAATGCCATTATAATGCAGTTCATTGTAATTAGTTTGATTAAATCATCCCATTAAAAATAGTTAACTATGAAACCTGGTATAACATAAACACAAAAAAGAAATCAATGTAACATTATAATACGGGCAATATTGAAGTATTCAATGATTCTTCATATGATATAAATCAAATTTTGGTAGACCCTCATACCAATAGAGACTTTTATCTTAAACTTATTACTAATTTTATAACAAAATATTGAGTGTACTATTTATTAGAAAATGTTTACCCACAAGAATTAAGGTTTTTTTCTGAAATAAAGCTTAAGTTTGATTTTATCCTAGTATTTGGACAAAAATTAAACAAAAAATGTTTCTATACATTATATTTCAAGTTTTTTTACTCATGTAGTTTATTTACTAAAATTCAGATTTTATTTGGGTTTTTCTGGAACATTATTTTTACTATTTCATATATTTTTTTTTTTTTTTTGCGATGGAGTTTCGCTCTGTCACCCAGGCTGGAGTGGAGTGGCGTGATCTCTGCTCATGGGAACCTCAGCCTCCTGGGTTCAAGAGATTCTCCTGCATCAGCCTCACAAGTAGTTGGGATTACAGGCATGTGCCACCACATCCGGCTCATTTTTGGTATTTTTGGTAGAGATGGGGTTTCCCCATGTTAGCCAGGATGGTCTCAATCTATTTGATCTCACCATCTACCTGCTCAGCCTCCCAAAGTACTGGGATTACAAGAGTGAGCCACTGCGCCTGGCTCATATTTCTTTATATCAAATGTATCTGATACTCGTTTCATGAAAGAATCATGAAAACTTAGTGCTCTCAATGTTACTCGTCTTCCCAAATCATGTTTACGTTCTCAAGTTCTAGGTTACATCCTATTCTCCCCAGTCATTCATTCATTCATTCACATATTTAAACAATCGTTTATTTAATATCTCCTCTGTAACAGGTACATATCATAGACATAAAAAATAAGCAAAATTTATGCATATTGTAGATATAAAAAATAAGCAAAATTGAGTCACTAATTCAAGATGCACTGGGGATAATGAAGAGAGAGACAATTAAAAAGATTAAAAAGCATATATGTTAAGATAGAAATAAAAACAAGCAACGCTGAATTTCCTGGAATAATTACACTGGGTTGAGTCCTGCAGTGTTGATAAGAGTTAGCCACGTGGAATGTGATGAGAGAAGTGTGGAAAATTACCATGAAATGGAACGAATATCATGAGCAAAGATTTTGAAGTCCACACCACATTTGACTCAGGCTAATGATCGTGGCTAGAGGAGGTAGAATAGGAGGATGGGACAATGGAAGTGATGAGAAAGGAAGCTGAAAAGATGTAGAGGTAAGACCAAGAGCCATGTGTACCTCATGTCCAGTGAGCCACTGAGGCTTTGAAGCAAAGAAATGTTTCCACTAAATTTTTATTTTAGAAAGATAATAAAGGTAAAAGTATTTTTAAACAAGCTTAAAAGTGACACGAGAAACATGGAGCTATAATTAGGCTGTTGCAATCATCCAGAACAAAAATATTATGAAAAGCCAAATTAAGAGAGTGAAGTGGGAATAGGGATAACAAATAGACTTTAGCGAAATCATGGAGGTGATTTGTATTTGACTTGCTGTTCATTTGGAGATAGAGGACAGAGTAGGGAGTCAGGCTTGTGTTCCAAGATTCTGGCTTTAGCACTAAACGTAAATGAGACGTAAAAATGAGGAGGAGCAAGTTTAGAACATGAGTTTAGTTTTTATGTATATTTACCTGGTATATATCCAATGTGTATTTAGAAATGTTCCCTACAGAATTGGATATGCTGATCTAAAACTAAGAAGAGAAAACTGAATTAATGATAAAGACTGATTTCATTTGGCTCTGTATCCCCACCCAAATTTCATCTTGAATCGTAATTTCCATGTGTCAAGGGAGGATACTGATGGGAGGTAATTGTATTATGGGGGCAGTTTCCCCAATGCTGCTCTCCTGTTAGTGAGTGAGTCTCACAGATCTGATGGTTTTAAAAGTGGAAGCTTTTCCTGTGCTCTCACTCCTCCTGCCACCTAATGAAGGTGCCTGCTTCCCCTTTACCTCTCAACTTGATAAGTTTCCTGAGGCCTCCCCTGTCATGCAGAACAGTGAGTCAATTAAACCTCATTTGTTTATAAATTACCCAGTCTCAGGTATTTCTTTATAGCAGTGTGAAAACAGACTAGTATATAGACTTAGGAGTAATTAGCACATAAACAGTAAGTTCAAGCATGGAATAGATGACCAGGACAGTCAAGGATCAAAGGTTGCCAGGTAGGTTTCTTGAGACAGTAGATATTTAATAAATATTAAATGTTTAAATACAGATATTTAATAAATATTAAATGTTTGAATCTGAACATATACATATTTAATAAATATTAAATGTTTGAATCTGAACATCCTTTAATGGGGCACACCCTTTCTGGTTTGTCTTAGTCCTCACCAGGCACTATCCTGTTAAAACCTGCTCCACTTCCTTTGTTACTGGCCTGCTCCTAAAGGCACTTGATTCTAAGATCTATAGGAGATATAAAGAGGAAAGGATTAAACTCTGGGAAACAGCGTGTAAGCCTCAGGCAGAGGAAGGCAATCATGGGAATCGTACCAGAAAAGGGATGTACAGAGGATGAAAAGGAGATTCAGAATACATCTGCATGTGTTGGACTCTTCAGTTTCCTCCCAGATCACTGTTTCTAATTCTCTTCAGAAAGACACATAAGATATATGTGTGGGTGTGGGAGGGAAATTTAGGTATAGATATAGATTGAATTGACGACATAAAAATGCTACCACATTTTTTCACTAACGATTCAATATTGTTTAGGGAAATCATATGATAAAAATACTTGAGACACCAAGAGTACAGAGTAGCTCTCCTTAATTTTGCTTGCTCCCTACTTCCTTCTTTTGAGAATATCTATAGTTAAGATGCCTGACATATAGAAGTTCCTAGAAACATGTTTGTTCTTCTCTTCATATGCCATAACTTATTTTGCACAAAATTGCTAATGCAAATGTGTATAATGACACCCTCTATCCCATCAGCAGCAAATTTTTGTAGAAACAAGTAAAAGCAAAAATGAGAAATGACTGGAATAGAGAGATAATCATTTGTTTATTCTTGAAAGGCAATTTTGATTTCGTTTTTTACTAGTCAGGAAAAACATGTGAAGGAGAACTAGTGAAGGAGAACTAGCTTTACAAGATAATAAAATATATTTTGAAATAGCAGTAATTGAAACTATTTGTACCAGAGAAGAAACAGAAGGACATAATGAAGAGCCTAGAAATGAAACTAGGGGTGTGTGTTTGAGGGGGAGGGTAATATAATTTTAGAAATTATTAAATGTTTCTCAGTAGAAAAAGGGTAATTAATACATGCCATCGGGATTAGTACATATCTATTTAGAAAGTTATATCCTCAATGAATGTACAAAGACTGACAAATATAATTATGTAAACATTTTAAATTAGAATAATGAAAGAAACCTTAAGCTAATGAAAATGCATGTAACACACTGTATATCAGTATTAGCTCTTAAAAGAAACAGTTTACCACAACAAATAAAGTTTATAGAAATAAATAAGAAAACGACATATATCTTCAAAAGACAATGCGAAAAAAACAACAGGTTTAAAGAATGAAGAAAATCAGAATGAGGAAAAATACAGAAAGCATGCTTATCCAAAGAAATATAAATTGAAATAATGAATTAAGTTTTTCTGCCCAACACATGGGTAACACAAAAAAGACTGATAGCCTTTATTAATCATTCACCTAGAGGAAATGGCCATTCTTATTCCATATTGGTGGAGGGTAAATTGGGGGCTTCTTTGAAGATTATTTTAAAGTATTTATTACAATTTTAAATGTTCATACAGTTATATTAAATTTCCACCTCTATGTACATATTCTAAATAAACACTTGCACATGTACATAGAAGCAACAATGAAAATTGCAACTCCAACACTGCAATAATGAAAAAATTCTTTATCACAATCAATATAGTGAAAGGGTGCCAGCATATTATGGGATATTTATTACCTAGCAATTAAAGTGCACAGCTACATCTACTGACACTGGAGTTCTTCAAGGCATGTGAAGAAGATGGGGAAGGAGGAGAGAGGTTCAAGTGATGGTCAGGGTGGGTTTGGGGGTTTAGGTTGTTACTATTTACTTTATATCACTGTTTCTCAGTTGGAGGTCCACAAACTAAATGAAACAACAAGGAATCTAAGATAGGACTCAGGAATTCACATTTTGGCAAACATATTTTTCTCTCAACGTTGTTGAGGCATATTTTATATATCTCATATATCACCTATTTCAAGTGCACAGTTGAGTCATTTTACACATTTTACCAACTTGTGCCATCTTCATCATAAATCAGTTTTAAAGCATTTCCATTGCCCCAATAAAATCTCTCATGTTTTTTACTGTTAATCTCCAGTCCCCACCCACAGGGCATCATTACTCTATTACCCATTTCTACTGATTTTTCTGTACATTTCATACAAATGATATTATACCACATGTCTTGAACTTAGCATGCATAGGAATCACCTGACTTTTTTTTTAAATGCAAATTCAGTGGGTCCAGGATAAGACCTTAAAATCTTCGGTTCTAACACACTCTAAGATGATACTGATGCCGCTGGTCCATGGACTATCTTTCCAGGAGTTTCCCTAGGATGTTTCTGATTCTTATACACAGAAAATCTTGAGGACAATTGCTCCATGCCTTTCTTTACTTTTTCAGCTTTTAACAATGAACATATTAACCAGGAATGGTGGTGATGGCACATGCCTTTAGTCCCAGCTACTCAGGAGGCTGAGGCAGGAGGATCACTTGAGCCTGGCAGGTCAAGGCTGCAGTGAGGCGAGATCACACCACTGCACTCCAGCCTGGGTGACAGAGTGAGAATCTGTCTCAAAAAAGAAAAAAAAAGTATGTTTGTTCCTATGTTCCTATCTTGCATTCATCACTTGTTTAATAAAAGTGAGATTACAGAAAATGTACATTATCTAATAACAATAACTGAAAACTTTAGTAAGTACCTGAAACCTTTGCAACTACCCTGAACTTCATTATTGTATTTGTATTGTCTTTTATTGTCTAGAAAAAGGGTAATCATAAAACATGAGGATTATCTTGGTTAACAGGAAAATAAAGAGCCAGCCTCATGAAGATAAGAGCCTCAGGAAATAGAGGAAAAAAACAAATTTAACAGGAAAATAAAGCCAAATAATTTCCTGGGGCCTATGGAAAAAAAATACACAGGTGGCTTTGCATGGACTGAGGTAGGACCCAGCTGTTCCTTACTCTTGCTAGAAAAAACAAGTAACAAGTGGTATTTTACTTACATGCATCCTCTCTTGACAAGTTTATTTTTAGTGCCTACGCTTAAAATGCTTCTCCAGCTGATATGGTATGGCCATGTTCCCACCCAAATCTCATCTTGAATTGTACTTCCCATAATCCCCATGCATCATGGGAGGAACCAGGTAAAGATAATTGAATCATGGGGAAAGCTTCCTCCATCCTGTTTCTGTGATAGTGAGTTAGTTCTCATGAAATCTGATAGTTTTATAAGGGGCTTTTCCCTTCACTGGGCACTCATGCTCTCTTCTGCCACCACGTGAAAAAGGATGAGTTTGCTTCCTCTCCTGCCATGATTTTAAGTTTCCTGAGGCCTCCCCTGTCATGCAAAACTGTGAGTCAATTAAACCTCTTTTCTTCATAATCACCCAACCTCGCGTATATCTTTATTAGCAATGTGAGAATGGACCAATATACCAACCTTACTAGTGGTTGGACTAGTTCATGATTTCAGAAGATATTTCCCATGTGTCATAGAACATAAACTCCTTAAACAGCACTTTTCTAGTATTAAGTGTATCAATTTCAGGTTGGAAGTAAACATCACTAGTTATATTAGCATTCAGTTTCTTCTGACCAATATTCTGTTGTGAATATAAAGAAAAAAATATATAGATGTCCAGAGCACTGTTATCTTTTTTGTAAACTCTTGAAGTCAATTCATATTACATATCATTTTAATCCAAGCTAATCAATTTTATTAAACATATACTTAGCACACTCCCTTATTCGTCTCCTTCTTTTCAATACTACCAACTACTAAGTTTCCATTTGTATAAAATAAAGCTATGGTTTGGTTAATCCAAAACAATAGTTAAATGTAAGATATTTGGTTTTGGAATGCTTTATAAAATTCTATTTTTTTTTTTTACTTGGACTTCCAAACCTCAGAAGTTTAGTCCAGAAAATGATCATGGGTCTGTCAGAGGTTTCTGAGAAATATTAGAAAGAAAGGCATATAATTAGTATTTCTATTTCTCCATACCTTTGGAATCCCTGCAAGTATATCTTTTCTCATAAAGATCATAGCCCATTTTGTAGAATAAAACATTTTTTTTATCTGAAAGCATAAAATTTTTAAATACAAGGAATTTGCCATTTCTCTAATTATCTTAACAGTTATATTTTAGGTTTTCTCTAGGGAACTATTTATATCTTTGACCTAGTGATATCACTTCTACAAATATACCAGAGAATCTCAGAAGCAGAAAACACTTTACATTTGAAGTTGCTAATCATATAATTATTTATTAAAAAAAAAACTGAAGACAACCTAAATGTCAGATAATATGGGAATATTTACATAATTATGGTTTACTTGCTTGTTTAATAAGCCAAAACTTAAAAATAGTGCTCATGGAGAATTTCAACAAGTATGGTCTACAACAACTGTATTCACTAAATAATTCATTCATTAAACAAATGTCTGTAATATATGCCAGGTACTGTATAATTTACAAAGTATTTATATAAAAATAGGTTTTACAATCAGCATGCAAAGTTATAAATATCATCGAAACTGCTTTAGTACTACCACAACAAAAATTATATTAAAAAAGATCAGAAAGAAAATGGGCAACTATGGCAAACTAATGTTTATGTTCCACTTTTCAGTGTGTTTACAATTTATATACTGATATTTACAAAGGCAATTTTTAAAATTTAAGAAATAGGAAAAGTTTGAAAACCATGGCTTACCAAAATTAGGTATAAAAGAATTAAAACACCTTTTGAAGCTTTTCTATATACTGAAAAAAATGCAATGTCTTCTTCCATTCTCTATTCTCTTTATGCATAACAGAGTTTGTCTACTCTAGTTATTTTCCATTTCAATATAAATGATAACCAGGCCAGAGGGCTCTTAGTCTTTGAAATTGTACTGTATAGCAGATTAGTTATAGGGTATCAGTAAATTGGATCTAAACCCAAGGCATTTCTCACAATGCATCTCAGTGTTGTTTTTCTGATTCTTGCTTGTAACGTCAGTGGTAGCACAAGTAGAAAGATAGTTTAGCCTACAGAAAAACCTTTTCAACTGTTATTAATTTTTATGTATAAAGGAAAAAAAAACTAGAGGTTGACTCACTGGCTGGCTGCATTGATTCTAAACCAAGTGAAGTTCCTATCTAGTTAAATAAATCTCTCTCAGGAGGACTCTAAACTTTTTACAGAATATATCTGAATTTTCTGGCCACAAGACAATAACAGGGGAAAAGATACACGGAAGAGCAACTGATGTGATCAAAAGGTTATGGTTTCTGCTAAAGATTTTCCTTGTGTCTTAGAAGCTATGAAGACCATTTATGATGGTTAATTTCATGTGTCAAAGTGGTTAGGCCACAGTACCCAGATATTTAGTCAAATACTATTCTACATGTTTCAATGAGGCTATTTTTTAGATGGAATTAATTTTAAAACAGTAGACTTCTAGTAAAGTAGATTGCTGTCCAAAATGTAGGTGGGCTTCATCCAATTGGCTGAAACCCTTAAGAAAAAGACCAACCTCCCTGGAGAGAGAGGGAAAATGGAATTCTTTTTTATTGCATTTAAGTTTGGGGGAACATGTGAAGAACATGCAAGATTGTTGCATAGGTACACACAAGGAAGTGTGATTTGCTGCCTTCCTCCCCATCACCTATATCTGGCATTTCTCCCCATGCTATCTCTCCCCAACTCCCCACCCCCCACTATCCCTCCCCTATTTCCCCCCAATAGACCCCAGTGTGTGATGCTCCCCTCCCTGTGTCCATGTGTTCTCATTTTAAGTTGAAAGGACTGAGGCTCAGAGAGGTAGACCAAGTCTTCAGAGGACACAGAGTGAGTAAGAGGAGAAGCTGGGATTTGAACCCCCGATCTGGGAGCTGTGCATTGAAGAACGTGGCTAAGAACGCATGGACTTGGTGGAAGGAACGCCGCTGTGGAGGACACAGGCCGGCTGGGAGCCTTCAGTGTTGGGACCGAATGACCTTCTTTTCCTCTTAGCTTGAAGCGTCAATGCTGCTGTACCTTTCTGCTTTCTGGAACAGATTTAGGTTGCAGAGAGAGGCCTTGGCTGCAGCCGATGTGCTGCATATTTTTAACTTGGAGAAGAATGTCCTGGACTTTCTGAGCCTCCCGCCAGCCGTACCTCCTTGGGACCAGGAATGCAGCCTGCTTCCTGCCTTCGGTAGCCTCTCATTTTCTCCCCAGCCCAGCAGCCCTGTCTTCTCAAGGCGAGACGGCTAAAGGTCTTGGGAATTTTCGTAAGACTCTTAAACCTGGCTACGAGCCAAAGGGAAACAGCTCAGAGAAGGCTGACGCTGTCTGGGAGACGATAGAAATATGGCATTCCTGCGGCAGGCGATTCCTGAATTTACGGGGGGCAGCACGCAGGCCCATCAACAAGCGACTGGCCCTGGTGGCTGGATCTTTGCAGCACCCAGAGACGCAGCTGTCAGGAAAAGAAGAGGAATAATTGCAGCCAGTTATGCGGCTTTTGCTGCGTTTGTGGGCCAGTGTTCGTTGGTCTTCAGGGGTTAGCTCCACAAAGCCTCGTGAGCTGGATGGGGAGGGTGCTATTGTGAGTGACCCAGAGAGGTATACCAACCGGTCCAGGGTCACACAGCCAGGAAGTGGTGGGGCTGGAATTTGAGCCCAGTCTTTACTGCTATACATCCCTGTTACATACATATACACACACCCACCTAGCCATGTATGTACACACAAGCACAGACACGATACATGTGCGCACACACACACACACAGACATATGGATGCAGCACAGGAACACATACATACACAACATGCGTGCACATACAACCCACGATGGATGCAGTGCTTACGCAAACACATGTACACACACGTACACCATGTGCGTGCATGCACGGACTCAGACACATTCCAAACCTGCAACCAAAGTCCTTACCTGGCTCTCTGGAGCAGGGCCAGGCCTCTGTCCCTCAGACCCTGGGAGCACCAGCTTCCTTCCTCCCCTCCTTCCCTTCCCACAGATGTTTGCTGTGGTTCCGGCCAACTAGCCAGAAGTGCACCCCGGCCCAGGGTGTCTCAGAGACCCAGAGGCTGAGGGGAGTTGCCAGATTGACCCCAGATGTCTCCGTGACACCATCCGGCCCCAGGCTGAGAGGAGCCAGACTCTTGAAAGGGACCCATTGCTCTGCAAGGTTGCTGGGCTCTCACAGTGCAGGGGGCAGTTAGCCACAGGAGCAGAATTTTGTGGTCCAAGCAGGCACTCGAAGGCTGAGTCCAGCTTGAAGCCACCATGAGACCCGGGGCCACCCCTCTGCCCTTCCAGAGCCTTAGTTTTCACATCGTGTAATGGGGACGGCAGGGACAGGTTGGCCTCTCGAGGGTGCCATGGGAATGAACACATTTAAAATGAAAAGGAATTTTTTTTTAAGATGGAGTTTTGCTCTGTCACCAGGCTGGAGTCCAGTGGCACGATCTCAGCTCACTGCAACTTTTGCCTCACAGGTTCAAGCGATTCTCCTGCCTCAGCTTCTTGAGTAGCTGGGACTACAGCGGCACGCCACCACATTTGGCTAATTTTTGTATTTTTAGTAGAGACGGGGTTTCACCATGTTGGCCTCAATCTCTTGACCTTGTGATCCGCCTGCCTTGGCCTCCCAGAGTGCTGGGATGACAGACATGAGCCACCGTGTCTGGCTAGAAAGAAATCTTAAAGGTCTCTTTAGTTCTCAATTTGCTGATGGGGAAACCGAGGCCCATATCGCGCTGAGAGTCAGTGGCAAAATTGGGCTTGGAAGCTGGCTTCTACAGATCTTGGCTGGAAATGTCTCATGTTGAACTTAACCGGCTTCTTCATCGCCAACACGTAGCAGAACACGGGAATGAAAGATTGCTCCGTCGTCTTGCTAGCAGGCCTGTTCTGACATTTCCTTTTTGCCCCAGGACATTTTTCTCTGGGGTTACCGATGAACAAAATGGAATTTTTCTGAGACGCATCCAGTTGGTCTAAATACCAGTGCCCTATTACTTCTCCCCAAACCGCGGGCTAGGCTCTGTTTCACCCCAGACTCCCCGATCCAGTTTTGGGATTTCAGAGGCTTGGGGTCAACGGCAAGGACATGGCATGATAGCTGTAGGCTGGGTGTGGACTGTTCCTCTTTTCTCAGGGAGGTGGCAAGGAGGGAGAATGTCAGTGTCGGGAGTGTGGGCTTCTGAGCGAGGCAGATGTGAGCTCAAATCCCAGCCAGGCCTCTCACCAGCTGGGTGACCTTGGGCATGTTTCTTAACCTCTCTGAGCCTCAGTTTTTTCATCTGTAAAATGGGGATGAACATACATCATGAGGCTTAAATAAGGTAACAGATGTGCAGTGCTCAGCAGGGTGAAGCTGAGGTGAAGCCTGTTTTCCAGAGAGACAAAGGGATGAATCCCCGGTAGGCCACCTTTAGAAGGTGAGCATTGGGCAGAGCCCAGGGCCAGCGGAGCCCACAGCTTGGCTCTGGCTGTAGGCCAGCCCCCTGGGTGATGTGTGACTTTGTTTTTCCATGCTTTCCCTCTGGAAAAGACCTCAGCTTCTCTGCAGACACCATGTGCGCCTCTCCTAATTTCTCTTCGCAGGCAAAGATCCTGTAACTCATGCCTGCACTACCCGCCCAGTCTCAGACCTATAAAAAGCTGACCGGGACTGTTATTTTAAGGGCTGTCACTGCATTTCCCTTCGAGGGTCTCTGCTGGAACTGGCCTGCTGTTCCCATGGCTGGTGGCAGATCTCAGAGCTGGCTTTCAAGGACAAGGAATAGACAGAGTGGTGGCCACGGCCTGGGGTTGGGGCTCAATTCATGCTCTGAGGAACGGTAGCCCCACCACCTCCAGCCCTTCCCTCCTTTCTCTCTTTTTCGGCAGCCTGAGTCCCTCCTCTGTGCTCCAAGGACCTCTTGGGTAATCTTTTTACAGATGGGGAAACCATGGCTCAGAGAGAGACAGCACTTTCTCAAAGGACACACAGCAGGAAAGCGCGTGGTACTCCCGGACTCCCGGCTCTGAACCTTTTTTCCTGGCTGCCTCTTTTCGTCATCTGCTGCCTCTTCTCCCCTCACTGAACTCTTCCTCCTCTTCCCCTTCCTGCATTCCTTTCCTTCCTTCTCTTCCCTGTCTCCTTCCTCTTCCCCTTCTTCCTCTCTCAGCTTCAGTTTCCCTTCCCTCCTCTCTTCCAGGTCTTTCTCCAGAAGTCAGAAGTCTTCTTACCCCCCGCTGCTTTTCTCGTCACCATCATCACCATGTTAACGTTAGAAACACATCAGAAGAGAGAGATGAGATTCAGCAGCACATCTGAGTTCTTCCCCGCCCAAGCCTTGTACCCAGTCCATCCTGTGCATAACATCCTTCAGCGGCCCTAGGAGATGGCTACCATATTGCATCATTTTACAGGTAAGGACAGGACAGGGGAACCTGGAGGAGGAAGCCACCTGCCAAGGTCACACATGAAGCTGGGGCTTGGGCTGGGGTCTGTTTAGATCTGGCTGACAGCAGAGACTTCATGTTGTAATAGACACACACGCACACTCACGCTTTAAAAATGAGAGTGGCCAGGCGTGGTGTCTCACGCCTGAAATCTCAGCACTTTGGGAGGCCGAGGCAGGTGGATCACAAGGTCAGGAGTTCGAGACCAGTCTGACCAAGGTGGTGAAACCTCATCTTTACTAAAAACACAAAAATTCACCGGGCCTGGTGGCAGGTGCCTCTAATCTCAGCTACCTGGGAGGCTGAGGAAGGAGAATTGCTTGAACCTGAGAGGCGGAGGTCGCAGTGAACCAAGATCGTGCCACTGCACTCTAGCCTGGGAGACAGAGTGAGACTCCATCTCAAAAAAAAGTTAACTTACAAACTGTCAAGTATACAGAGTTTAAGAGAGCAGCTCCATGCATTTTTACATGTATGTACCACCCATTACAAAATAGCACATTTTCAGCACCCAGAAAATTTCCCTTGTACCAGCCTCCCAAGTGACATCCAGAGTCCCCGGTCTTAACTCAAAACTTCAGTTCTAGCCATATCTGGGCTGAAATCTCGATTGTGTGACACTGATCAAGTTGATTTACCTCTCTGTGCCTCAGTTTCCTGATCTGTAAAATAGGGCTATGATCCTCTCCCTCGTAGGACAGCTGCAGAAAAACCGTGTCTTAGGTTACACAGCAGGCACAGCCGTGGGAGGCGGGCCTGTGGTTAAAGTTATGAATTGCCAGAGCCTGCTCCCCACCCTGTTCCCAGGAGTCATGGAGGCTGCTGTCACCCATCAAGCCCCCAGCCTGTCTCTGAGTCCCAAGGCCCCAGCCTGAGAAGACTCCAGGAGCCAGGCCTGCTTCTCTGGGGAAGTGAGGCACGGTGGCCCCTGACCCCAGCCATTCGCCCGACCCTCAGACCACAGCCTGCAAGAGGCTAACCTGCCCCCTCAACACTGCCCGTGACCCCCCCTGTGTTGGCGAGGCTGCGCCCGCCCGCACCCATTCATGTATTTTGTATTATAAAATGACTGCCGTCTCCATGGCAACATAAAAGGGGCCGATCTCATTACTGGGGCCTGGACACATTATTTTCTCCAAGGAATTTCTTCTTTTCATTATTTCCCTCCAAAGGTCAGTTATCCTCTCAGGCGGGGCGGTGAGGGGGTGGCAGCAGGAGGGGGGGGGTCTTCGAAAGGTGAGCCGGATTCATGGCAGAATTCCCCTGGCGGAATTTACAATCATTTTGCCTTTTTCCCCTGCTCTAACACCGTTGGAGAGATTTTCTTGCAGCCAGGCGGTTCTCTTTAACCCCTGCAGCACCAGCAGGCAGCAGACAGCAGACAGGCTGTTCCTGTGGCGCTGCCCTGGGAATCCCCACCCAGGGAGTCTGTGCCTCCTTCCTCCTCCTCAGAGTCACCTGCGGCTGCCTGACTTTAGGTCCTGAGAGCAGGGGAGGTCTGGAGTTTGTCTGATTAAACATGGGGGATTGAAGGGCTCAAAGGCAATTTGCTTTTTCTCTAAGTCCTCCCGCTGGGAAAAGCACACCTTTAAAAGTTAATGCTAGTGATAATAATAATTTATATGGATATCTGGAATGCAGTGTAGTGTAGTAATTCAGAATTGTGGTTCTAGGGTCAGAGGGACCTGGGTTCAAATCCTGCCTCTGCCAATTTCAGGCTGTGTGACCTTGGGTGGGTTGCTGCATCTCTCTGAGCCTCGATATCCTTATCTGTAAAACAAGCCTCATACTGGCATCTGCCTCACGGTGTGGGGGAAGGATGGAATGAGATATGTATGTAAATTATTGAGCACAGTACTTGTCACACAAGAAATAATCAATATTGGTGATAATTTATCTTTGGGTATATATCTGTCAGTTACTGCCTATGTCAGTTATCTATTGCTGTGAAACCAATCAATCCTGAGACTTAGTAGCTTAAAACAACAATAAGCATTTATTATCGTTCATAGTTTCTGTGTATTGGGCATTTGGGAGCAGCCTGGTTGGATGGATTTGGCTCAGAATTTCTCTTGCTGCTGTAGTCAGGTGTCTGAGGCTACAGTTATCTGAAGTCCTGACCAGGGCTGAAAGCTCTAATTCCAAGGTGGCTCACTCATGGCTGGCTTTTGATCCGGGACCTCAGTTCTTCTGGGTCTTCACATGGTCTGTCCTCAGGGCTGCTTGAGCATCCTCGCAACATGGTGGCTGGCTTTCCCCAGAATGCATGATCCAAGAGAGCAGGATGGAAACTGTGATGACTTTTATGATCTTCTTTAATCTTCCCAAGGAAGATGCAAGGCTGATTTCCATTGAGGCCCAGAGAAGGAAAGCTATTTGCCCAAGCATTGAATTCCAAATCTGAGTTATTTCTCCCGCCCCTGCTTTTCATGGACCCAGTAACTATGGTGGCTGGATTCTGCTGCTCCAAAGGGAGGGAGGTTTGCTGAGAAGGGAAACTTTGGGCAGCCAGAGTCTGTATTGCAGCTGGTTGGGGCAGAGCAGTGCACAGACACTCAACAAGTGAAGCCAGTCAAAACACTCCCCCCTCCCCCGATGAAGCCAGTAGAAGAAGCGTGTTTGTAAAACTGACGGCATTTTTGTTGACAGGCAAATGTCTATATTACATGGCAACAAATGGCTGGAAGATGCAAAAACGCAGTCAATCATCAGGGATTTTTTTTTCTCTTTAGAAAGGAAAAGCTCTCCCACCACCAAACAGGATGAGTGATGTTTGCTTTGTGTTTGCAGATCATTCTCTGATTTAGCAGGTTCCTGGCATGCGGCTGTGGAGACCCAGGGGCAACCCAAGTCCTTTTGAACCAAGCAGGGAAAGGTTTTCGGGGTCTTTTCAGTGACCCAAGGGAGGAAGGGCTGTGCTGAGATGTGCCACTCTCAGGGATAGAGAGGGAGCAAGCTCTGGGGGTGAAGTGAACTAGACCTCCAGATCGGGTGTCGTCAGCTTGCTTCTTGGCACAGTTTTGGCTCTGGTTTTCTGGCTGACTTTCAGAGCAGAGTTTGAGGAACTCTGCTGTGCTCAGAGCCTCCTAGGAGAGCTGGTGAGAATGCAGATGCCCAGGCCCCAACCCTGGAGATTCTAATTCATAAGGCTAGGGAGCGTGGCCTAGGCACCTGCATTTTTAAAATACCCATCTTCTCCTTCACAGAGATACTAATGCAGGTGGTCCTTAATACTCTTAAAAACTCTCTTAAAAAAACACTCTTAAAAAAGCATGGGATGTGGAAGAAATACCCTGTGGCCTCTGTTCCCTTGGCCCAGCACATTCCTGGTCATGTCAGGGCCCAGCTGGGCTGTGTCTCCAGGACATCCCTGGTCCCCTCTTTCACACAATAGGTCACACTTATAATGACCCTGCTGCGCCTACCCCTCTCATTTCTTCTGGCTCAGTTTCTCAGAACTACACAAGGGGAGCCTGAGGTCTGAGTCCTCTGCCTGATGTCAGTTCTTCAAATGTAGAAGCAACTAGTCCATTCATTCATTCATTCATTCATTCTTCGTTTGCCAAGTCTGTATTGAGCACCTGCTGCATGCCAGGCACAGAGGGCAGAGCAGTGACTGAGACAGATTTGATAACCGTTGCCCCCACCAAGTCCAAGGTCTAATGGGGGAGAGAGCTCAAACAAGCCAAGACACAACTCTATAAAATATCTGTAAGCTGTAAGTTTCCCAAGGGAATAAACATCGGTGGAGACCTGATGGGCAGCTACTTTCCACTACAGGGCTGGACAGAGAAGGGCTCTGTGAGGATAGGACTTTTGGGTTGAGATCCAAAGATAAGAGGAGGCTGATTACTTGAGAAGTGGGGGAATGTCGTTCCAGGCAGGAGGAACAGTATGAGTGAAGGTCCAGGGGAAGACAAGACCCAGAAGTGTTCGAGGCCTAAGAAGAAGGCCAGTGTGGCTGGAGTGGAGTGGGTAAGGGGAAGAGCATCATGAGATGGGCAAGGGACAGACCACACACAGGCTGCAGCAGTGTGTGGGTTTTATTCTGAATCAGACAAGCAGTTGTTGGAGAGTGCTACATGTTTAGACGTGAAAAGGCTAACAGGACACCATTCTTTGGGCCAGATCCCTATCCTTTGGCAAGTGAAGTGCTAGCGTCGTATCCATTTCCTGGGCAGCTTGCAGTAAATGTGACCATTACTACCGTTATGACTTAGACCTTAGATGCCACCTCCTCCAGGAAGCCCTCCTTGCTTCAGCTCTGACAGCTTCATATTCACCTCCACCAAGGCATTCGTGATGGATACATGAATACACACGACATACCAATATATCTGCAGAATTGCAGCCAGTGACCATTTTGCTGAATGGCAGACTCTAAGAGGGTTCAGTCTCATCTCTCATCTGTGTCATCTAAACACCGAGTGTGGCCTGGCGCAGAGAAGTGTGTGTGTAGCATGGAGGGCAATGGTGAAATCAGACTGAGTTCAAATCCTGGTCTACCATTGGCTGGCTGGGAATCCTTGGAAGGCTCCTTAATGTCCGTCCCTCAGTTTCCCCTTATGGGGAGTCTTTGTCAAGGTGTGTGTTGTGACGAGTAGGACAGCACGTGCCTACAAACCGCACACCACGGCGTTTGGTGCGTGGCGAGTGCTGATGGCCGTTGGCTGTGCTTGTCATCCTGTGCCCAGAAGATATTTGTTGAATATAGTTTTGGGGGCAGCCCCACTACTCTCATTACTCCCACCACCCTGCCCCTGCCCGCTCCCATCCTCCTGTGGACAGGAGTTTGGCTCATCAAACCCTTGAGCATTGGATGGGGATGTGTCAGGTTTGATATCTGGTGCAACTTCCAGTTCCTTGGATTTCATGTTTGGCAGGATTGACGGTCCTCAGACGCTTTGGAGATCTGTATGAGGATTTGCGGTGACCTGGGCACTTTATAGTGAAACAGCCAGAAGGAGCCGGGAGAGGGCCAGGGGCTGGGGGAGGGGCACAGGCCCCCAACCCCCAGGGCTGATTCCCTGGTTAAAAGTACAGGAGGGAGGATGCTTCCCCTGGGAGGGGACGGGGGCTGTAGGGCATTGTCCCTTGGATGGGATGTCTGGAGCTTGGGTCACTCCATATTCATCTGTCCGTCCATCTGTCCATCCGTTAGTTAATTATTCACTTAAGCACTGCCTGTGTCTGGCGCCGAGGACCCAGCAGAGAACAAGGCAGATGCCATCTCTGGCATCATGGAGTTCGTATTCCCTACAGATGGGAAAGGGGCCAGTGTTTCGTGAGCACCTGATCAGCGCTGGGCATTTCTCCCATGTGATTTTTTGGGTTTACCACCACTCAAGGTTGGTTTTGTTGCCCTGCTTTCCAGATACCAACCCGCGGGGCTCAGAGAGGTGATGTCAGTTGCCCAGGGTCACAGGCTCAAGGATGGTCCTGCTGGAATTTGGACCCAGCCTGTCTGGTTCCTCCATCTCCCATCTTTCTGCAAAAGGGAGCTTACCTTCAGCTTGGAGGTTGCCGTTGTGTCCACCTCTGTAGTGATCGGATTCCCACCTGAGGACAATATCCACGTCTTCTCCATCCTGGTTCCCCACAGATTTCAGCATGTTGCCAAACTGGTAGCAAGAGTGAGACATCAGGGCACCAAATAGAAGCCATTCCAGCATCCGTCCCCTTTCGGGCCCTGGTTAACTCACCTCTTACATGAAACCTTCCCTGATTGCCCCAACTGTGGGGACCTTACTTTCCTGTCTCTAACCCTGAGAAGCCCGGACACTTTGAGGCATCATTAGTGCCACCATTCTCCTCCTCCTTCCATTTGCTCCCGCTCCTCTAAGTGGCAAATATGAATTAAGCACCTCCTGGGGTGAACTGTGCAGTGGTTAAGGGCATAGTCTCTGGGTTCAGAGTGGCTGGGCTTGAACTCAAGCTCTGCCACTAGGGATGTGACCCAAGGAAAGTCCCATTACTGCCCTGACCTTCCGTTTCTTCATTTCTAATATCAGAAGGTTATTCTGAAAATTCAATAAGATACAATTTAGAACTTCCTTCCCTCCTTCCCTCCTTCCCTCCCTTCCTTCCCTCCCTCCCTCTCTCTCTCTTTCTTTCCTCTTTCTCTCTCCCTTCCCTTCCCTTCTTCCCTTCCCTTCCCTCTTTTTTTGAGACCTGAGGACCCAGCAGAGAACAAGGCAGGTGCCATCTCTGGCATCATGGAGTCGATGTTCCCTACAGATGGAAAAGGGGTCAGTGTTTTGTGAGCACCTGATCAGCGCTGGGCATTTTCCCGACGTGATTTTTTGGGCTTACCACGACTCAAGGTTGGTTGGATCAAAGTCTTGATCTGTCGCCCAGGCTGGAGTGCAGTGGCATGATCTTGGCTCGCTGCAACCTTTGCCTCCCGGGTTCAAGGGTTCAAGAGATTCTCCTGCCTCAGCCTCCCTAGTAATTGGGACTACAGGTGTGTGGTACCACACCAGGCTAATTTTTATATTTTTAGTAGAGACGGGGTTTCACTCTGTTGGCCAGGCTGGTCTCGAACTCCTGACCTCAAGTAATCCGCCCGCCTCCACCTCCTAAAGAGCTGGGATTACAGGCGTGAGTCACCACACCCGGCCAGAAGTTTCTTTTACTGTAACTATTAACGGAGTGAATCTGGGACACTTTAGAGCTCACCAGCTATATAGCCAGGAAGAAAACCGCTCTCCCCAGTAGAACTCCTGATGACTTGCTAAGAGCAGCTAAAGAGCTGTAAGCAGTGACTCCCTCCTCTTATTTTAACTGCTCACATCAAGCCATCAAAGAAGCTTTGGAAGAATACCTATTACATATTTACTACTGAGAAGGGATGAAGACACACGAATAGACAATTCTGTGACATGCACATCTGTACCTTCTCTCCTGAGCCCGAGGTGTTTCCCTCCCCAGGGGCTCTACAACATTCTTCAGCTTGGAGCACAAACCTGGGGTTCCTATGAACTTTCACCAGAAGGATCTTGTTAACACCCCTGCTTATTAGTATTTCTGCCAGGCGTGACCTTCTAAGAAGCTTCATTCATTAGGCAGATGTATCAATAATCCAGATATATCTTTCAGGCATTTTTTTTAAGGGATAAGCATTTATTCTCTTTAAGACCCTGGAAAACACAGGCTTTGGTGCTGGAGCATTCAGCTTACGCAAAACACGGTAAGTGCTAAAATTTGCTTCTTTTTGATTTAGTCTCTTGCTAGCTTGAAGGACTGGATTTTATAACAGGTCAATTTCAGACCATTTGATATTGATATATGAAGATCCTTAGGGATTATTGAATGCATTTTTCATCCAGCTGCGATAGTATCATATAAGGAAAATGGGATTGACTGTTAAGTACAAATTGAAAAAGACATGGTCATTTAAGATAACTCCTTATCTGTATACAAGGAAATGGTATCAGGGAAATAGACCACCAGTTGACAGAAATAAATTTCACCTTGGGTTCCTCCTCCACATACCTCCTTGACTGCTGTTCACACTCATCTGGGATTATTCAATTATTCTGGGAGCCCTTTCCTGGGGCCCCTGTTAGAGGATGCATCTGGAAGGAGAAAGTTCTCTGCTGTTTTATTCTAGAAGGAAGGATTGGATAGGAAGAGCTAGGACCATTCGTGGGATAACCCTTCGGGACTTTGCAATGGGGCAGCTTTATCCCAGAATATGGCAGGTCTTCCCAGCAGAACCTCTGAGGCTTGCTGTAATAGAGCAGGCAGAGAGCCGAGAACAATGATTCCACATCTTTTTTTTCATCCACCAGGCTCACTCACGTGGCCTCTGTTGCTCACACAGGACGCTCAGCCTGTGTCCTGGGTGATGAGATGAGAATTTCTATCCTTACGCAGTAGAATGCTTTTCATAACTCACGTCTCTTTGACACAGGACAGCTCACACAATCTTTTGGAGTGACATATACACTCTGTGAGCCAATGCAAGTTCTCCCTGACTCCTAAGCCCGTATGCTTTCCCGCATCGTGCACAAGAATTGTGGATTTGAAGCCCAGTTGGAAAATCCCCCAAGCCCCCAAATATTCCTTTTGCTGATGGTTGGGATGGCGGGAAACTTTTCTGGTTCCCTAGAGTGGTAGAGCACTGGCCTCTTTCTGTTCTTGCAGTGCCCTCTTCTCCAGTTCTTGGGGTGGTGGAGGAAAAGGGCTGCTGCTTTTACGGGTGCTACTTGTGGAGAGGTCAGCTGGGATGTGCATGCTCTGGGTCCTCCAGAGGACAAGATGCAGTGGTGTTGGCGGTGACCTTGAGGGAAGCAGAGTGCATGCCCCAGCTTGCCTCCTCTCACCTTATAGGGGGAGTCGGCATCAGAAATTATTTCCCATGTCATAGAGGAAAGAGCTTTCACAGACCTAAGGAGAATCAGGTGGTCTGAGGCCTAAAAGTCAGCCGCCTTAAGCTGACTAAAGGCTACCTCATTATTCCTGAAGACTTACTGTGTGCCAGATTTACCACTTCCGGGAGACTCTGAGAAGGGTGTGGTGAAAATTGGACCAGTCTCTTTATATGCACCATGTTATTAGAACTCACAGCATCATCACTCCCATTTTATGGATAAGAATCATCAGCTGGGCAATATGACCCCCATTTTCCAACTGAGGAAACTGAAGCTCAGAGGTGAGAAGTAACTTGAACAAGTCACACAGATGTTAGAGGGAAAATAATTTGAATCTGGGGTTAACTTTAAAATAACTCATTCATTCACGCATCCACTCATTTTTCATTCATGCATTCCCTTACCCACCTACCCACTCATCTTTCCACCCTTCCTTTCTCCCTTCCTTCCTTCTGTTCATCCATACACCCACCCACTCACCCTTCCATCCTTCCATTTTTCCTTCCACCCATCCCTTCATCTATCCATCCATCCTCCATCGATTTTTCCTTACTTCCATCCATCCATCAAACCATTCATCCACCCATCCATCCATTCATTCATCCATCCCCTCATCTATCCATCCATTCATTTTTTCCTTCCTTTTATCCATCCATCATATATCCATCCATCCATCCATCCATCCATCCATCGAATCATCCATCCACTCATCCATTCATCCATCGAATGTCAATCAAGCACGTGCTGGGCAATAACCTTCCTTAATCACTATGAGTGATTTCTTGGGGGATCTGAGGGGACCCCAGGGCTTTCCCTAGAACTACCACATTCTGGGGCTGACCAGAAGCCATCATGACAGGATACTCGGACCATGTTGGAGGCCTTAGTCTAAGCTTTGCTAGGAAGAAGCAGGGCATCTCCCACTTGGCATGGGGCATCAGAAGATGCACTTGGAAGATGGTGTGTGTCGGGGGTGGAGAGAGTGGCTGGCATAAGTAGTTCACTTCCCTCCCAGAAACCCACAGGCAAACTCTCATCACCAGCTATAATTCCAGCTCACCTGTCAGTAGGCGTAGGGCACGGAGCCAATTCTTTCTGAGTCTCATGAATCACAGCACTCAATTCTTTGATACTAATAAAATGCAGTTGCTCTCAAAGACTTGACTGAATGAACCACAAGTCCATCGAGATCCTCAGGTCTCCTCTCTCTTTCTCTGCCTCTCTCTCTGACTCTTCCCTCAGGCAGGGCCTTAAATGCTGGCTGAAAAGATGTTGTGCCCTTGAGGGCTGCAGGTCTGATTGGCAGGAGCTGTGGGTGGGGTCCAGGGCTGTGGGTTCAAGACCTGCCACCCTCTGGTCCTGACTGAAGGAGATCGTTCCTAGGGTTTCTGAAGTCTCTTCCAGCCTGGCCCAGCAGGGGCTGACTCTGTCTAATGCAGAGTGGTTAGGGCAGTCTGTAGGCTCCCAAACATGGTCCTTGTATTCTAGGCATTCACAGTCTAGAGGGAAAGAGATGTGTCGGCAGCTGTAATTCACAACCATAGTGATGCAGGAATATTAGGTGAACCAAAACTCTTATTAGTTTCCCAGTAACAGGTCCTGATTACAGGTCCTACTTGTGGAGAGGTCAGCTAGGAAGTACATGCTCTGGGTCCTCTAGAGGACACGGCTTGGGGTAGTGTCAGCCATGACCTTGAGGGAAGCAGAGTGCATGCCCCAGCTTGGCTCCTCTCACCCCACAAGGGGAGTCAACATCAGAAATTCTCTCTGACTTCACAGAGGAACGGGCTTTCATAGTTGCTGCTGTAAAAAATGACCACAAACCTAGTGGCTTAAAAATAACACAAATTAATTTTCTTACAGTTCTGGAGGCCTGAAGACCAGAATCAAGACGCTGGAAGAGCTGTGCTTTGTCCAGAGGGCTCAGGGAGGATCCTTTCTGGCCTGTGCCAGCTTCGGATGGCTACAGGCATTCCTTGGCTTGTGGCCACATCACTCTAGTGCCGCCTCCGTCTTCGTGTGGCTTTCTCACGGGGAGCTTCACTGATCCTGTGCCCAGGATTAGGCACTTCGTGCTCATCGTCCCCAGGAATCACTGAAGACAGCCGTGAGCCGGGTGGTGCGGTGCGCAATGCACAGAGGAGGGAGCGAGGCCCATCTCCTGTCCTCATGGGGTGCTCAGCTGGAGCAGCCCGGAGCCCCGAGGCAGCCACAGACTCTGGCCAGAGTGAGGTAGGGGCACTGTATGCGTGGCAGGGCCTGTCTGGGAAGACATTGAAGTGTAGGCTCCGGTGAGTCAGGTAATCGCCACAGATGATCTCTGGGAGGAGGCTGTGACCCCGAGTGACCCTCCTTATTTTACAGATGGGGAAACTGAGCCTCAGAGAGAAAAACGATGTGGTCAGGGTCCCACAGCGAGGGTGCGGGGGCAGAACCAGCATGGGACCCAGACCTGTCTGACTCCAGTGCTTTTAGGGGTTAAGACTCTCTCTGCCTGTCTCTTGTCTCTCGCCCAGGCACGGACCTTCCATAATCACGAGTGAGCGCTGACGTTTGCCAAGTGGTTGCTCTGTGCCTGCCATGGAGCTGCAAGGTCTAGAAGAGATTCCGGCAGTGGCCTCGATCACTGATACCGTGCGGAGGGCAGAGAGTGGGGAAGCCCCAGCAGAGAGCGCAGCGGCCGGGTGACTGGGTGTCAGCGGAGAGCCCTTTAAAAGCACTCCCAGGGGAGAGGGATGGAGGCAGGAGAGGCCGCATGGAGAGGCCCCTGCCCACCCAGGCTGGAGCCGCCATTGTCACTCATCTGGATTACTGCAGCAGCCTCCTTGCAGGTGCTTCTACCTCCATCCCTGCCTCCCAGTAGCCCAACTTCAGCTTCAGCAGCCAGAGGGACCAAGGCATGAGTCTGCCCATGACATCGTCTGCTGCATGCCTTCCCAGAGCTCCCTCTCACCTGCAGTCAGCGCCAATGTATTAAGACACCCGCTCTTCTCTGCCTTCACCCATCTCCGGGGTCCCGCCCCAACACCTCCGCTTCCTCCTGGTGGCTCCCCAGCACCCTCTGCCTCAGACCTTGCATCTGCTGTTCCCCCTGCCATGGCTGTTCCAGGTTCAGACATCTGCAGGCTGTCTTCCTCCTCTCCTTCCCCACGTGCCTCCGCTGCTGGCTTCTCCACGCGGTCCCCCTGGCCACCGTCTTAAGTTGCTATCTTGGCCCCAGGACTTCCCATCGCCCTTCCCTGCTTTATTCCCCGCTCGATGGTACTTTTCACCTTCCGCTATATCACCTGCTTATTTATTATCTTCCTCCCCTCAACTAGAATGTAAATTTCATGGAGGCAGAGAGTTCTCTCTTCCGCGTTCACTGCTCAGTGTCCAGGAGGTTTGGCACCTACGAGGCGTCTAGTGGACCTCAGTCCATCTTCTATGAATGAACAAGGTGTTAATCATAATTTGGGGGGTTTTGGTTAACGATCAAGGAGCCACGTAGGCACGTGGTTACGGGGACAGACTCAGGGTCAGGTAGACATTAGATCAAATGCCAATGGTGCCACGTGTCAGCTGTGTGACCGGAAGCAAGTGACTCAGGTTCGCTGTGCCTTGGTGTTCTCACCTGTTCAATGAGGATACGAGCCTCCCCTGCCTCGGGAGGAGCTTGTGAAGACGCCAGTGCACGCAAGGCGTGCGGCATGAGGGGAATACGGTAGGCGCTCACTCAATGACAGACCTTCCTACCACAGGTGAATTGGAGACTCTTGGGATTTCAGCAAAGGGGCTTGGAAGATCATCTGCTCATTCTTCCCCTTGCAGGTGGGGAAGCCAAAGCATATTTCAGAGCCCGGGGAGGGTCAGAGCTTTGCTTTTCTTTCTGAGTTAAAAACCTGAACCCCCAGGATTCTCCAGGGTGAAGTCGGAGCTTGCAGCCAAGCATCACTTCGGGGGCAGAATTCTCTGCTTTGGGCTGTGTGGAGCAAACCCAACTGGGCCAGAAAGGCAGCTGTATTCATCAGAGTTCTCCAGAAAAACCAAATCAATAGAAGAGAAAGGCATCATATATGAATATAGAGGGAGATTTTTATATAAAATATATATTTTAAAAATTTATATATAGAGAGAGATTTATATATAAACATATCTGAAGAGATTCATTGTAAGGTTTTGGCTCATGTGATTGTGGAAGCTGAGGAGTCCCGGGGGATCTGCCATCTACAAGCTGGAGACGGAGGAGGGTCAGTGGTGTAGACTGAAGGTCTGAGAGCCGATGGAATGGATTGTCGGAGGCCAAAGATCTGAGAACTTGGAGCCGGAGAGCAGGAAAAAAGACCAATTCCCAGCCGGAGCCGTCAGGCCAAGGGAATTCGACTCTTCTTTACCCTTTTGTTCTATCCAGGCTCTCCCCATCCGCATGGGGCAGGACCATCTTCTTTACTCAGCCCACCCATTTCAATAGCAGTCTCTTGCAGAAACGCCTCGCAGACACACTCAGAAGCAATGTGTGAAAGATGAGCCCTAATTCCACCCAGCAGCTGGCACATCTGGACCGAGACCACTCGGGCTGACACCCCTGGGGCTGCTGTCATGAACTGTGTCCTTGGGACACCGCGGTGGTTCAAGCCACTGGCAGCAGCTGGGTGGACCAACAAGCTGGCAAGCTGGGGCTGGTTAGAGGTTGGCAAGAGGTCATGTGAATTAACAATACTTTGCAGTTTCTGGAATCCATAAAACCTCACCCGCAAGGTCCCAGGTAACCAGGGAAGGTTTCCCTGCTCTGGTCATGTCTTTCTGCTTGCCACTGCAGACAGTGAGTAACCCTTTTAAAGCACATGGGAGATCAGCTCCTGCCATGCCTTCTCCCTCTCCGGAGAAGGAAAACTAAACTCCTTCCCACGCTTGGCCCCCCAGGCCCCTCAGGATCGGGCCCTTTCCTCCTGTGGGACCCAAGGTCCTGCAACTCTGTCCTCTCCCCCTGCTTTCCAGAGACACCAACCTCAACTCTGTGCCACAAGCATACTGAGCTTATCTGGACCCCAGGGCCTTTGCACATACTCTCCTCCTCTGTGGAAACTCCTCCCCCCAGACCTTGATGTTGATACAATCAAGATACAAAACGTTTCCATCCCTCATGTGGCTTTTTTATAGTAGCCACGCCCACTTGCTTCCTGTCCCTGCCGCCTCCGAAACTCCTGGCAACGACTCATCCCTTCTCTGTGTCTATAATTTTGTCATTTTCACAATGGAGTGTAAATGGAATCATGCCATGTGTAACTTCTTGGGGTTTTGCTTTTTGGACTGGAGTTAATTTTCTATTGATTCATCCAGGTTGTTGTGTGTGTCAGTAAAAAGTGAACAAGTCTGCCTCTTCCTCAAACCTCCCTCTCCAGAGAAGCCCCTGATACCACTCCTGCTTCATGACGTTTTTTTTTTTGTTTGTTTGTTTTGTTGTTGTTGTTGTTGTTGTGAAATTCCCTTGTTTATGGGGTGACTGGTTTAACATCCAACGCCCCTAGGGGAGAGTGAACTGAGCCTGTTATATCCATGGGGCCCCTCGGCGTCAGTAAAAATGCCCCACCCAGAAGCAGTGCTCAAGAAACAGTTTCTTTGCTGAGTGCATGCTTAGTTGTAGATGTGGATACAGCAGCTCAAAGAGACGGGCTGTGCCTTGTACTGTTCTGGGATTTCCCATAACTCTCTGCCAGTCTCATTGCAGCCCGCTGGGAGGTGGGGCAGCTGGGTTGGAGAGGTGAGGAGGTGACTCTGTGGGTTGAGGTGTGGGGGGAGGGCGGTGCTTGATAGATAGCCACAGAGGGGTTTGGTGTGAGTATGGGCGTGGTGTGGCCCACCTGCATGAAAAGGCTACACAGACCTCAGCACTCTGGGGACCATGCTGTCCCCTCTGCCTTGGCCTGGCACGCCTTGTTCACTCCCTTGCAGAGGCCCGGGTGGTGAGTGCCCACACCAGCTGAAAGTACCAAAAGTTTCTGGCCGTCTGGAGCCCAAACGTGTAAGCTAAGAGAACCCAAGGCCGGCACACCCACCAGTGACACTTCCTGGAACCTGCAGATTTTGGAGCTGGGGAATACCCTGGAGACCCTGGATCTGGTGGGTCTCCAAACTGCCGGTGCCCCTGGAAGACAGAGTGGGGGCTGTGGGCCAGGGATTCGGTCCAAAAAGAGCATCTTTCTGTGCACCCGGCACACATGTGGGCCACATGACATTCTATTTGTAAAATGGGCTCTGTGGTTTTTGTTTTTCTTTTTAAATAAACCTTTTTGTTTTGAGAGAATCGTAGATTTGCATGCTGTCGTAAGAAATAATACAGTGATACCATGTATCCTCTACCTCGTTTCCCTAGCGATAACATCTTGCAAAAATTATAGTCTCGTATCCCAACCTGGATATTGACGTTGATACCGTCCAGATAGGAAACATTTCCATCCCTGGTGTGGCCCTTTTCTAGTAGCCACGCCCACTTATCTCCTGCCCTCACCACCTCCTTAACTCCTGGCAACCGCTAATGCGTTCTCCGTGTCTGTAATTTTGTCATTTTCACAATGGAACGTAAATGGAATCACGCAGCGTGTAACTTCTCTGGGTTTTGCTTTTTTGGATTGGACATAATTTCCCTTCGATCCATCTAGCTTGCCATGCGTATCAATAGTCGTTCCTTATTACTGCTGAGTCATATCCCACGATGTAGCTGTGTCACTGTTTGCTAACCCACTCACCTGTTGAAGGACACCTGGGTGGCTTCCAGTTTTGGGCTATTACGAATAAAACTGCTATAAACGTTCATGTACAGGTTTTTATGTGAACATAAGTCTTCATTTCTCTGGGATCAATGCCCAGGAGTGCAATTGCTGGGTTGCGTGGTGGAATATTTACTTTTTAAAGAAACTGCCAACTGATCTTACTGTGCAGTGTGAGAGGGAGCCAGTTTCCCTGTATCCTCACTGGCATTTGGTGTTCCCACTATTTTTTTATTTCAGCCATTCTGATGGGGCGTGGTGATAGCTCACTGTGGTTTAAATGTGCATTTCTCTAATGGGTCTTCGTTTTTAATGTTTTAAATCACGATTGGGTCCCACTGGCCCATTTCACAGATGAGAGAAACTGAGGCCCAGAGATTGCAATAAACATGCCGAGCTGCAGCCAGATCTCTTGGTTTTCACCCTGGTCATGGGCCATTCGGAGAGGAGAGAGATTTTTTAAAAGCTTTTTAAAAGCATGTGTACATTTACGTGGAGGTGTGGAAAGCATCATTTTGATATTTTAACGGGGGTGGGTGTGCTTTCTGTGATGTCGTGTCACTCTGTATTCTTGTCCACTCGGAGAGGTGGCTTCAAGCTGTCTCCAAGGGATATATTGTCACCACACGATGTTGTTGGATGACCATTGGCCCGTACCACATGGACACTTCTTCTTTATAGATCTAGAGCCTTGTGAGCGGCCGTGAGTGCGATGGTGGAGTCCGGCCAGCGAGCGGGGCCTGCCTGACACTGACCCCCGCTCAGCGGACAGAGGCACTGCCTCTTGATGCTAAGGGGGAGTCACTAATCTCCGCCCTGAGAGGGACATGACCACCAGCGAGGCTGGAGGCTATAGCTGGCCTGGGAGCCACAGGTCAGGGTTTAAGCCCCACAGCCGTGCCCTTCTCCCTCTGCTGGGCCCCTTGCCCTCTGTCCCCAACGCTGCCACTATCCATTCTTCACAAAGCATCGTCTCTCCTCCTTGGCCTCTTAGATCTGTTGTGTGTCTTATTTTATCTCATTTTATTTTTGGAGAAAGGCGAATTCGTGAGACCCGGGTGGGGGGGGGACACAGCATCTGTGAAGGAAGGGTGTCTAGAAAAAGACGACACACACACACACACACACACACACAGACGCACAATTTTTAAAAGCATGGTAATAAATGCTATTCAAAAAAAGAAAGAAAAAAAATAGAGAAAAACCCACCCCACAATCTCTGAAAAACACAGCCCATTGAAATGACAAGCCGAAAATCATTTGCTAAGCGCCAAAACCATTCCCTTTGTCACCCAAATCCTTCTGTTGACAGTTACCTTTCAATCCCGCAATTGTGTGGCAAGGGCTGATTTTTATTCAATGTTCTATTCACCCTGCGTATTAATGAAAAGGGGGGAGGGAAAAAAAACTTGTAAGAATGGTGTTTAATAGGCTGATAGACAAGCCGTCTGGATTCCCCAGCCAGGCCCCTCTTATCAGTGGCTCACAGTGTGGCTGACGCTGTCTCTCTGTCCTGGCTCAACTTGGCGCACCCGCACCGTCTCGGCCCCTGCAACAGAAACTCTGGGATGGATGGATTGATTTTCTTTATATATATATATATATATATATATTTATGGTTTGATGATCTTCTTACTAGGGAGGAAGGGACACACATAGGTCATGACTTGATCCCACAATTCAGACACATACCCAACAACGTTTACTGAGTGTCTACTGTGTGCCAAGGGTCTCTGCTGGGCGCTGGGGTCGGGCATTAAACTTTGAACCGGCAGATAGATCAGCAAGCCAGGTTGGTCCAGGTATCAGGAGAGGTCACCCTGGACCCCACTGATGTGGGAGACTGTGGACCCCAAATCATGTCTCTCGGTTCCCCCGAGACAGAGGAGTCCGGAAAGGGTCTGGACCATCTTTGCGCAGATGGGTTGTATTTCAGCATCGGAGGAGGCTGCCCTCGGTTTGGTACTCACCTCTCTTTGTGCCTGGTGGGAGGCAGGGGGCTGGACGACGTCAACTCCCCAGTCAGTTCTGTTCAGAGACTGTGTGGGATCTTGAGGCTGGAATCTCACTTCTGCCATTTCCTTCCTGGGGAGCCTTGGGTGAGTTGGTTCACCTCTGAACCACAGCCCCTTGGCTGTCTTGTGGGGTGGTGACATCATTGTGATAGCGTAGCAGGGAGGAAAGAGGGAGATGCTGCGAGCTGAGGTCCCTGGCCCATTCTCTTTCTCTTCCTCTTTCACCTTCTTTCTTTGTTTTCTCTCATGGATTCTAGAACTCCATGAGGGTGCAGTGCTGGGGCCGGGTGGAGGGAGAGCTCAGGAAAGCAGAGAGGAGAGCATCCTAGATGTGTTTGTGACGGTGAAACTGGCTCCCTGGCTGGGTGATGAGCTCCCCGCCATCTGAGGGCTATACGCGGAAGCCAAAGCCAATGCCAGTCTGGTGGGGATGTTCCAGATATGCCATGTGGGCTGAGGAACCCCTACCAGCCAGGCAGCTAGCCCACTTCCTGTCCTGCTTTCCATCCCCTACACAACCTGCTCCATCCCCAGACCCTAGGGCAGTTGGCCTCCTTTAGCTTCCATCCCACGTGGCCGCATACCTGGGAGGCATCCTTGAATCTTCTCCTACCCTCCACCCCACGCTCAACTTCGGCAAACTTCGTCTTCAAGCATCTCAGATGGCGCAGTGACTCGCGCCTGTAATCCCCGCACTTTGGGAGGCCTGGGTGGGCAGATCACTTGAGGTCAGGAGTTTGAGATCAGGCTGGCCAACATGGCGAAAGCCCATCTCTACTAAAAATATGAAATCGGCTGGGCATGGTGGTGGGTACCTGCAATCATAGCTACTCGGGAGGCTGAGGCAGGAGAATCGCTTGAACCTGGGAGGTGGATGTTGCCGTGAGCCCAGGTCGCACCACTGGACTCCAGCCTGGGCGACAAGAGTGAGACTCCGACTCAAAACAAGAAAACAAAAAACAAACAGACTAAACACACGCACACCACATTTCAAGGCCACAGCTCTCACCTCCTCCCTGCGCCTTTTACCTGGCACCTGCAGTGGCCCCTCTCTGGCTGCCTGCTTCTCCCCTGGGCCCTTCAGTTCTTCTTCTTCACAAAGCAGAGGGAAGCCTTGAATCCACATGTTGGATCTCCCCCATCTGCTCAGAACTTTCCACTGACGCTTATCTTGATGCCCTCATAACCCGGCCCCTGTTACCGCAACTGCTGCCCGTTTTCCTCCTATTCGCTCCATTCACACCTCCCGGAACGTTTGCTGTCCCTTGAATATGCCAACTGTGTTCCCTCTGCGCTGGCTGTTCCCTCTGCCAGGAATGCCCTTCCCCTGGGTCCTCACAGGGCTACCCCCATCTCCATTCAGGTTTCTGCTTTAAATATGACTTCTGAGAAGTCTTCCCTGATTTCCCATCTGTCACTACCTAACCCTCGTTTCAGCTTTATCTTCCTTCTCTGCACGAATCATTGCTTTATACTACATCAAGTATTTGTTCAACGAATCGTTGTCTACCCTCACGCTGGCCCGTGAGCTCCTGAAATCAGGCATCGTGTCCCCAGGTGCATACATGAGTTCATGCCTCATCTCCAGGCCTGTGATGGGGCCGTGCCTGGATCTCATCCTGAGGCTTCTGTCCACTGACCTCCTGATTCAGAGCCTTGGGGTGATCCCATGATTGCCCCCTCATGTAAAAAACACGATGATCTGGGCAGCATTGATGAGTAACAGCCACCTCTCATCCTGACCGTGCATTCAGTCCCTCAGCAAACATTTACTGTCCTATGCCAGGCAAGGTGCGAGTGCTTGGGACCCAGCTTTGGGATAAAATGGACACAGAGCTGACATTTTAAGTGGGGAGATTGAGGTTAAAAGTAAAAAACATACATGATGGTGACAGTGTTTATGAAGAAATATAGGACGGGGTAAGGAAACGGGAGTGATAACATTGTCAAGGGGCAGTCAGGGAGGACTTTCTGAAGGAGGCAACCAGAGCAGTCTTGAATGTAGTGCTGCTGAGGGAGGCAGGTTGGCGGGGGGACTGGTGAGGCAAGGCAAGCAGATGTCAATTAGAAAAGGGCCTCACAGGCCCAGGGAGGATTGTAGGCTTGGTCTTTGGTGCTGCAGGGACATGTGTGGAGGAAAGGAGGTAGCACAGTGCCAAGTTTGAGTGGGTGCTGAGTGAATGAAAGAATGAATGAGTGCGTGAGTTGTGAGTGAGCACCCTATCCACACTGTGGCCTGCTGGAGTTCGATGCCCCGCCCTCTTTTATTCCTTTCCCTCGACATCAGCCCCACCTGGCAGGTGTCCGCTTTTGAAAACACCACCTGCACCATCTCGGCCCCTCAGCCTTCTCTTGGTGCCTCAGCTCCACGGCCAGGATGAGTTCAGCCTTAACCGTGAGCGTTTTTAGTGAGCAAAGCAAGAAACTGCCCCCCCCCGCCCCCCACCAGGCACACAATGAGGTTCCTGTCCCCCGGCCTCCTTCCTTGGGATGGAGCGATCATCCAGACAGTCATTTGTGTTCCGGGTTCTGCTTGGCCCCCTCCTCTCCCCCGCCCTCCGCTGTGATTGCTGACAACGCAGATTTTAATATATTCACCCTGGCAGAGCTATTTGCATTCAGATACAATTATGAGGCAAGAAACGGCTTCCTCGGAGTGAGCCCCAGAAATGGGGGAGGATTTGCTCCACGCTTACAGGATGGCGGCCCTGAGACTGGGCAGAGTGGTCCTAACGGGGCTGAGCCCTGTTCTCCTGCTTTCCAGAGGAAACATTCCAACGTGTCCAACACCCTTCCCATCCCAGCCTTGGGCTTGCTTGGATCTGGCTTATTCTGGCTTATTCTTGCAGTAGGAGGAAGTGTTTGTGCGGGTGGAGGTGGGGGCAGGGCAGGGTTTTCTAAACTTCTATGTGTCAGGCACTGTGCTTGTCTCTCTCTGGGCCCTCAGGATCCACACACGAGAACGAGTTAACTACTAAATAAACAAGATAATGGCACATTGGGGCTGGGCGCGGTGGCTCTCGCCTGTAATCTCAGCCCTCTGGGAGGCCGAGGCAGGCGGATCACTTGAGGTCAGGAGTTCGAGATCATCCTGGCCAACATGGTGAAACCCCTGTCTCTACTAAAAAGACAAAAATTAGCTGAGCATGGTGGCTGGTGCCTGTACCTCAGCTAGTTGGGAGGCTGAGGCAGAAGAATCACTTGAACTGGGTGGGGGGCTGACGTCGCAGTGAGCAGGGATCGCGCCACTGCACCCCAGCCTGGGTGACAGAGCAAGACTCTGTCTCAAAAAAAAAAAAAAAAAAAAGATAATGACACATTGGAACAAATGCAAGGAGGGAAATCAAATAGGCAAAGTGTCACTCTCTGAGAATATTTCTTAGATAAAGTGGTCAGGGAAGGTTGACTGCAAAAATGCCCTGAACCTTTCACTCTTCCTGGTAGCCCCTGCCCTTTTGCCACATGACTCTGCCACCTAGAAGGGGAATCTATTCCCCACCCCTTGAATCTGGGCTTGGCCATATCCCCTGCTTAGGCTGATAGGATGTGGTATAGGTGGTACAGGTCCAGCTCCAGCTGAAGCCACAGATGCCTTGCACATTTCTTTCTTTCATTTTTTTTTTAAGAGACAGAGTCTTGCTCTGTCACCCAGGCTGGAGTGGAGTGGCTTGATCATAGCTCACAGCAGCCCCAAACTCCTGGGCTCAAGTCAACCTCCCACCTCAGCCTCTCAGGCAACTGGAACTACAGGCATATGCCACCATGCCGGCTAATTTTTTTTAATTTAATTTTTTTTGTAGTGATGGGATCTCACTACTTTGCCCAGACTGATCTTGAATTCCTGGCCTCAAGTGATCCTCCTGTCTTGGCCTTCTAAAGTGCTAAGATTATAGGTGTGAGCCCCTGTGCTGGCCTGATCTTGCACATTTCTGCTCACTCACTTGGAATTCTCCTACCACCTTGAGAAATAAGCCTGGGCTCTCCTGCTGGAGGATGAGAAGGACATATAGCAGAGACGAGCTGTCCCAGTTGAAGCCACCCTACATCAACCAGAACCTGGCTGATCTGCTAGCGAGCCTCAAAGGCAGAGCAATCATTTAATGAGCCCAGATCAGTAGAACTGCCCATCCAACCTGCAGCCACACAAGCCCTGCAGCCATGCAAATGCCTGCTCTTTGTAAGCCACAGAGTTTTGAGATGTTTTGTTACACAGCAGTAGCTAACCGATACAAAATGCCAGTCTGAGCAGCTGACATTTCGTCTGAGGCCCAAAGGATCAAAAGGTAGTAGTGGTGAGAAGAGCTGCAGGAAGAGAATTCCAGGAAGGGGGAAGAGCAAGCATGGAGGCTCTGAGGTGGAAAATGCAGAGGCTTGTTTTGGGGACAGAAAGGGGGTTGATGTGGCTTGGGTGTGGTGAGTAAGGAGGGTGGCATGGGGTGTGGGTGAAAGGTGGATGGCGGCTAAATCATATGCAACCCTGAAGATGATCCTGGTGTTTGAGGAGCAGCAGTCATGGGTCTGGGTTCTCATCCTACCATGTAGCAGTAGGAGTGTGAATGAAGGCGCTGCTGCAGTAGGATGAAGAAGAGGTGACATTTCCTAAAAATACCATCTTGTCCTAAATGGGCTCAGGGAACCAGTGTCTGGTGTGTGTGTGTGAGTGTGTATGTGTGCAGAAGGTGATTGTATTAGTCTGTTCTCCCACTGCTATAAAGAAATACCCAAGACAGGGTAATTTATAAAGAAAAGAGATTTAATTGGCTCAGGGTTCTTCAGTCTGTACAGGAAGCATGGCAGTGTCTGCTTCCGAGGGGGCCCCAGGGAGCTTTTCCTTGTGGTGGGAGGCAAAGCAGGAGCAGGTGTCTTACCTGGCAGGGGTGGGACTGGGAGAGATGGGGAGGGAGGTGCCACACACTTTCAAAACAACCAGATCTCACGAGAGAACGCACTATGGTGAGAACAGTGCCGCAGGGATGATGCTAACCCATTCATGAAGGATCTGCCCCCATGATCCAATCACCTCCTCTGGCCCTGCCTCCAACATTGGGGATTGCCTTTCGACAGGAGATGGGGGTGGAGACACAGACCGAAAGCAAATCGGGGATGCATGAGGAGGTCCCTGAAGGGCCACCATGGAGGCCACGCAGTGCCATTTACTTGCCCTGCCCACTACGGTAGGAAGGTGTGTCAGTGTCTCAGGGCCACCAGCCACTCTGACAAAACAGCGCAGTCGGAGTGTTTCAACAACAGAAATGTGTTCTGGCAGACCCGGAGGCTGGAAGTCCAAGACGAAAGTGTCGGCAGGTTTGGAGATGACTGCATTCTCGCTGCATCCCCAAGCGGTCTTTGCTCTGTTTGAACACCGGTCCGGTGTCTCTGTCTGTGGCCTCATCTTCTCCTATAAGGGCTGTTATATTGGATTAAAGCCCACCCTGTTGACCCCATTTCCCCTGAATTATATTCAAATACAGTCCCATTCGGAGGCACTAGAGGTTAGGACCTCATCATGTGAATTTGACGGGTCAGCCCATCCTGGAGGGTTTTTAGTTCACTGCCCCTCCACTCTGGCCATATAACTTTCTTGCATCCGGTTTTGAAGTTTTCCTTCATTGGGGTGATTTCTCCCCCAATGGTTGTTCCCCGCCCTCCGGTTGAGACAGGGGAACTTGGGGAACAGAGGTTGGAGGTGGCAAGGGGCATGAAAGGAAGGCTGGAATAGGAGGTGGCCTGCCCAGTGAAGCAGCTGCTTCCTGTGTCCCATGTCACTGGCCCTTGGCTCCCACTCTGATTTTGGGGCAGCTGTGGGGCATGGTGCTGGCACTCCACCTGAGCCCTGGCACAGCATTGCTGTCTCGTGTCTTGAAGGAGCCCCTCAGCCTGCATGGATGCAGCCTGGCTCTGTAGGGTGCCGCTCATGGATAGGGAACTGGGATCCTGGATAAATGTCCCAGCCTCCTGTCCTTTGGAGGAGGCAATCCTGAGGCATGTTGTATTTGGTTTCTGGGAAGGTGCCCAGAGGAACGGAGCTCCAGGTGCCCACAGACTCATCCCCCAAATCACCCCTTTCCTGGCTATCCCTCCTTCCCTGTCTCTCTCTGTTCTCTTTGCTTTTCTTCTGGAATCCCATCCCCAAGTCCCCAAGTCCTTGTCTCAGGGACTGCTTTCTGGTGCAAAAGCAGGGGCTTTACCCTCTGCTGGGTCCGGTGGAAACTTGGCTGGGATACCCAGAGGGAAGTCATCCTGAAGAATCCCATGGGGGATGCGGAGAAGCCACTGATCAGGCGAAAGCGGCACTCCTCAACATGGCTCCTGTGGGGAGGAGAGTAGACACAAACAGAGCAAAGAGCTTTACAGTTTATAAAACCCTGTTCCTGCCATTGGTCCTGGGCTGTCAAAACAACCCAGTGACCTCAGGCAAGAGGCACAGTGGACCTCATGCTCACATGAGTCCAGCAAGGCTCAGAGGGAGCAGCCTGCTCAGAGACACACAGATTGCCCGGGACCGAGACCACCGCCTCCCAGCAAAGTGCTTTCTCTTGGGGGATCCTGGGTGAATGAAAGACCAAGTATCAGACAGACCAGTTTCTAATCCCACCTCTGTGACCTTGAGCAAGTGGCTTCCCCTCTCTGTGCCTCAATGTCCTCATCTCTAAAATGAAAGTGTTATGATGAGGGATTAAATGCAATGAGTGTGTCCTTCCCGCTGGCCCTTACCCATGCTGTTCCCTTGACAGCAGCCTCCCACTGGCCTCCCTGCCTCCTCCGGTCTTCCCCAAATGCTTTGCCTGGAGTAATTTTTCCAAACAGCAAGCCTGGCTGCCTCTCCGGTGTGTAAAACCCTCCAGTGGCCCCTAGGGTCTTTGAGACAAGATCAGACTCGAGTGCAGCGAGCCAGGCCACCCTCTCCTGCCTCACCTCTACCCTCCCAGTCATTCTCTTTGCAGATTCTCTCTCACCCCAGAAAGCGAATCCAACCTTTGCACGTGCTGTTCCTTCTGGCTGGGACTCTAAGCTGTCTTCCTGATAGCCTGGTCAGCCCTTTGGATTTTGTGTATTTTTAAAAACTCAGTTTTGAATCAGCATCACATTCAGAGGCATCGAAATTCACAAGGTACAGAAATGTACACACCGAAAACTGAAACTGAATTTCTCTCCCATTCCTGTTCTTCAGTCCCCCAAGGCCCCTCCCCACAGGCAAACCATGTGTTCAATTTGTATGAATCCTTTCAGAGACATTTTATGCAAATATAAGCAAATCTTAAAAAGATTATCCACCTGCTGCCTTTTACACAAAATGTACAATACTCATTGCATCTTTTCCCACTCACTATAATTTGGAGCTCTTCCAGATCAGTAAATAAACTGCTTCCTCATTCATTTTGCAGAGCTGCATGATATTCTGCTGCATGGACACAGCCTCATTTATTGACGGAGTCCACCGTTGATGTGTAAATAGATTGTTTCTGGTGTTTTACCATTGAATAACATTGTATCTATACTGGCATCTGGGGGAGAAAGTGTAACATTCCTTCCTAGACCTGAAATTGTCGATTTATTATATGGATAGATTGTATCTAATTATTCCCCCATAGAGGATACCAATGGACACTTTTCCCAGCCGTGGCCTGACTGACCCTTCAGTGTTTTTTGAAGATGGTAAACAGTGGTCACCTCTCCCAGGAAGGCTTCCTAGGTCTTCAAGCTGGCTCAGGAGCCTTGCCTGGGACTCCATCCCAGCGCCATGCATGTGGCACTCTGTATTGTAGTGGACAGTTTCTTTTTCTGTCCTTGTCATGGGACTGGCAGCTCTCCGAGACTTGAGACTGGAGACCTTGCTTGTTGGAGAGTCTTCTCAGTGCAGAGCTGAGGGCTGAGTTATTATCAGCTCCCTTTTAGCAAGCCCCCAGGGCCGGGGGCCCTAGGATGGGCAGCTTCTACTTACACCTCGTTCCCTCTGCCCCGACACCTGCAGGCCAGTCCGTGTGTGTGGTGTTCCAGGACCGAGCCCCCTCTCCCAGCCTCTGGGGCCTCCACCTTCTTCCTTGAACAAATAATAATTGTTAGAAAAAGGCCTGTGGATAAATTATTATCGTGACCCTCATTCCAGTGCAAAAAACTTTTCCTAGCTGCCAAGTGAAAAGTCAAAATTTGCATTTAAATAGAAAACGTTAGGCGGGCTGAACAGGGAGGCCAAGGCCCCCAGAGGCCTCTCCTGGATGGGGAACAGCCGCCCCCGAAACTCCTCAGGATCCTAGCAGCGGGGGAAACCTTCAGAGCCTGAGTTGAACCTGGTCCTCTCTGGGGTTCGTGGTCTTCCTGGGACCTATACGTTCTGGTTTCTGCCACGGTTCTCTAAAGGTCCTGCAGTTCTCCAGAGAGACCTCTTCCGTGTGATTCGTCCTTCACCCCTTGAACTTTTGAGTTCTCCTGTCTCCATCCCACAGTGAGAAGATAACCGCACACATTAAGAGCAGATAGAAATCACAGATCATGTTCACAGAGTGGTTTTTAAGAGTTAGACAGACTGATGGCTGAGGGCTGGCTATCTGCTATATCACTTAGCCTCTTCAAGCCTCAGTTTCCCCATTTGTAAATGACAACATCTTTTTTTTTTTTTTTTTGAGATGGAGTTTCGCTCTTGTTGCTCAGGCTGGAGGGCAGTAGCACTATTTCGGCTCACTGCAACCTCCACCTCCTGGGTTCAAACGATTCTCCTGCCTCAGCCTCCCAAGTAGCTGGGATTACAGGCATGTGCCACCACATCTGGCTAATTTTTTGTATTTTTAGTAGAGATGGGGTTTCACCATGTTAGCCAGGCTGGTCTCGATCTCCTGACCTCAGGTGGTCCACCTGTCTCTGCCTCCCAAAGTGCTGAGGTTACAGTCATGAGCCACTGTGCCTGCCAACACCTTCTTATAATTTATGTATATATGTAAATGATGTATAATCATGTTACTACATATTTATTATATAACAACATTCATTACTAATTATAATTTACTATAGTTAATAAATATGGTTATTTCAGTTTGTTAGTCCAGTTCATAGTGCTGGATTTCACTCTAGCATCTTTGCCAAGGGGTTGGGTACTCCCCGTGATGGGGTGCTCACTTCCACATGAGTGTTCCATTTGTTGGCACCTCTGTCTTCTGCGACCTCACAAAGCCCTCCCTGGCTTTCCGCATAGCTGCAGTTGAGGCCACCTCCTCTGTGAGGCCTCCGGGATTACCCTGCACATGCCGGCTTCTCCCTTTTCCAGATGGCCCCATCACTGTGGGCAGACCTAGGTGCTGCCTTGTTGGAGGCTCTGGCACCCTTTTAATCAAGAGCACTTCAAAATTCTCTTTATTTAAGAGTCCACCCAACTGTCCATGAAATTCTCTCCCCTGGGCAGCCAGAAAGCTGATAGCAACTCCCCAACATAAAAATGAAAGTCTAACGAAAGAAGAGTTGCAAATGCTGTAGCAAGGTGCCTACAGTCAGAGGGACATTGTGTTTCTTTCTTTCTTTTGTTTTTTGAGGTGGAGTCTCCCTCCATCACCCAAGCTGGAGTTCAGTGGCACGATCTCGGCACACCGCAACTTCTGCCTCCTGGGTTCAAGCAATTCTCCTGCCTCAGCCTCCTGCGTAGCTGGGACTACAGGCGCCCGCCACTACGTCTGGCTAATTTTTGTATTTTTCGTAGAGACAGGGTTTTTTCACCATATTGGCCAGGCTCTTCTCGAACTCCTGACCTCAAGTGATCCGGCTGCCTCGGCCTCCCAAAGTGCTGGGATTACAGGCATAAGCCACTGTACCTGGCCTGTGTTTCATTTCTACCTGGGTCCCCTTGGACACACCAGCTTCTCTGAGCCTCAGCTTCCTCCCTGCAAAATGGGAAGGCTGGTGATGATCTCAGCATGTCCAGAGTCCAGCTCGGTGGTGTGCACCAGCGCTTGGTGAAAGCTCATGACCAGCTTCCAGCCACTTGAGTCTCATATGCACAAGGTGAAGATAAAAACTTCGTATTCAATTCAGCAATTGTATCTTGAGTGCTCTGTGCCCATTGCTGGTATACAGCCTTCTTTCTTGGATGTGATCAAAAGCATCTCTGGGAGGGCAGTGACCCTGTCTGCGTTGCAACCGTTGCACCCTGATACTGCTCAGCCCACCCAAATCTCAGCTTGAATTGTAGTTCCCATAATCCCCACATGCCGTGGGAGAGATCAGATGGAGATTGTTGAATCATGGGCAGTTTCCCCCATCCTGTTCTCGTGATAGTGAGTGAGTTCTCACGAGATCTGATGGTTTTAGAAGGGGCATTTCCCCTTTTGCTCGGCACCTCTTGCTGCCACTGTGTGAAGAAGGACGTGTTTGTTTCCCCTTCCGTCAGGACTGTAAGTTACCTGAAGCCTCCCCAGCCATGCAGAACTGTGAGTCAGTTAAACCTCTTTCCTTTATAAATCACCCACTCTCAGATACGTCTTTATGAGCAGCGTGAGAACAGACTAATGTCTACTCACGCTGCCCAGCACATAGTAGGTGCTTAATAAATGTCTGTGTCTAGTTGAGTGAATAAAAGTTGCTTTTCCTTCAGCCTCCAGGACAATGCATGGCAGATACTAGGTGCTCAATAAAACTTGGCTGGAGGAAGGAATGTAGGTACAGAGAAAATACATGGCTGCAGTTCTGAGCGGCTTGATCGGAAGAGGCATTTGGTGCCACATGGATCCAAATGGGACCTTTATTCTCTGTTGACACATTTTGGCCATTTCCCTACTATGTGGTCACCCTGTTGGTTTCCCAACAAAAGTCTGGGTCGAACTTCTCTAGGTGAAAGGGAACAGCAGAGGCCTCTGCACTTAGGGCTTACAGTGTTGGGGGAAAACAGGATCTGAGTGGGAGAAGGTTCACCTGACAAGGGTGGCCAGCGTCCTCGCTGGACATGCAGGCTCTACAGATGGGGAGTGGGGGGCTGAGTGCTGGAAAGATCACAAGCATCTTTCTGGAGGAGGGGACCTCTGAGATGGGCTGGCTCGGGCTCAGGACAAGGTCAAAAGCAACTGTTTATCCCGTGAATTGGGGGTCTGGGGAGGATGCCAAAACTACGTTGCAATATGGACAGGGGAGGCTGGAGGATGCGGCTGCCAGGGGCTGGGGCCCCTGAACGCTGCACACAGCATCAGTCCCTTATGAAGAAGCTGACACGGGCCGCACAGAAATCTAACACATAGCAGAAATGTTCCTCAGACCGCTCCTCCTGCCCTGCTTCTACCTGCCAGCCTTTCCTTTCTCTCCTCTCTCAGATTGCACAGCACTGGGGTGTGGCGCTGTCATTATCACGCCTTCTCAGGGCTGGGGACTGAGCTACTCATTTTCCACAAGGGGTGACTCTAGCAAGCAGGTCCCCAAACTACAGCTGTGGTTTATCGCACATCCCCTGAGCCCCAGGTTTACACAATCATTCCATTTTAACCCCCACGACTGACCCAAACAGGTGTTCTTAATCCCATGTTACAGCCGAGGAAATGGATTCTCAGAGGGGTCAAGAAATCAGCTCAGGACCACACAGCCAGGTAGCAGTGGGGTGGGTGTCTGTCAGATTTTTGAGCCTATAGTTTTAGGAAAAACATGTCTATGTAATTTTTAATGTAATTAAAATGAAAAGAGTCAAGTAAGCAGTGGTACATATTGTGGAGAAATGCAGAGTTAAGAAATGGGTGTACGTGTGTGAAGTAGCTGCCCTGGGGAGGCAGCATGGGAAGGGAGTGGGGGCGGGGTGGGGACCCCTCATTTTGGTTACAAGCCTTTCGGTGCCAATAGATTTCGTTTTTAACTATGAGCCTGCATTCTTTCTTTTCCGCCTGAGCTGGAGTTTCACTCTTGTTGCCTAGGCTGGAGTGCAATGATGCGATCTTGGCTCACTGTAACCTCCACCTCCCGGTGAAGCGATTCTCCTGCCTCAGCCTCCCAAGTAGCTGGGATTATAGGCACGAGCCACCACACCCAGCTAATTTTTGTATTTTTAGTAGAGATGGGGTGTTGCCATGCTGACCACGCTGGTCTTGAACTCCTAACCTCATGTGATCCACCTGCCTCGGCCTCCCAAAGTGCTGGGATTACAGGCATGATTCCGGCTGCCTGCATTCCTTTTACAGAAAATAAAAGATAAATTACAAAAAGTGACAACTTCCCATAATAAACTATCTAAACCAACTTCAGTGTCCTTAGGTGGAAAGGAAGCTCCTAGCAGCTCCGGTCCCACCCTGGCCCATGGAGGTCAGACTTCTATATTTTTCCTTTTGAGATGGAGTTTTGCTCTTGTCGCCCAGGCTGCAGTGCAGTGGCACAATTTTGGCTCACTGAAACCTCTGCCTCCCAGGTTCAAGCAATTCTCTTGCCTCAGCCCCCTGAGTAGCTGGGATTACAGGCATGTGCCACCACGTCTGGCTAATTTTTTGTAGTTTTGGTAGAGACAGGGTTTCTCCATGTTGGTCAGGCTGGTCTCAAACTCCTGATTTCAGGTGATCCACCCGCCTTGGCCTCCCAAAGTGCTGGGATTACAGGCGTGAGCCACCGAGCCCAGCCCAGACTTCTAATTTTTAAGGTTGCGGGGCATCCCTCCAGCCTGGCCACATCTTGGCCCAAAGAGTGACTTCCCCAATAATAGACATGGTGCAAGAAGCGGCCAGGCTGAGAGCCAGCATGGATTCTCAGCCTCCCTGGTGCCGACTCTGGGCTCATCTGACCTACACTTGATGGGAGCCCCTGAGGGCAGAGGCTGGGCCCCACCAGCTCTCTACTCCCAGTACCCAGCTCCTGCCTCACCACGGTGACCTTCCTCCGTGGCAGGACTGACCAGGCAGACCAGAGCCTGTCCTCTGTCTTCCTGGCTGAATTCAAGGAGACAGAGAATTACCCAGATATACCTCCTAATTACAGACAGTAATCGGTCCTCTGAAGGAGATCACCTGTGCTGAGAGTTGGTGACAGGGAGGGCTTCCTGGAGGAAGTGATGTTTGTGTTGACCTCTGAGGGCAAGGAGGGGCATGAAGCCAGCAGAAGTGCTGGGAACGGATGTCTAAGTCAAGGGAACAGCATGGATGAGGGCCATAAGAAGGGAAAGAGGTTGGTTGTCCAAGGGATCGTCTTGACAGCCGTGTGTCTGGATGCGTGGGAGGACGGGAGCAGGGAGAAGGGAGGAAAAAGGGATAGGAGAAGAAAAGGCAGGGAGGGGAGGAGGCAGGGAAGAAGAGAGGAAAGGAGGAAGGAGGAGAGGTGGGGAGGAGGGAGGAGAGAGATAGGGAAGAGGGAGACAGGGAGGAGGGAGGACCAGGCCGGGATTCCCCAAGGGACTTTGTCTCAGGAGGATGAGATCAGAGCTCAGGGCAGCCAGGAGGCCTTGGTCCTGGGACACTGTACCTGGGAGAGGAGCTGGAAGCTCTGAGGGCTGGAGTCCCCTCGGTGGGGAAGAGGAGGTGCTCCCCAGGCTGGACAGGCCTAAAAGAGACACATTAATGAGCTAAGCCCCATGGAAAGGTTAATGAGGTCCCCTCACTAGAGTGACTCCACACATTTACAATATACCAGTCAAACCAATTAGCCATAAAAGTGTTGTAGGGCCTGTATTTTATTGGATTCTGCTCAGCCCGGAATTGGTTAAATCATGTCTGCTAAGAAAAATAAAAGTACCACAACAGACCCTTCAGGTGGGGGTTCCTGGAGGCCAGTGATGCAGCTGGGGAAATGGGCTGGACCTGGGCTACCAAGGGCTGGGCTCAACTCCAGTAAGGATGTCTCTGCCCAGAAAAGGTGGGGGTCCTCATAGATCTTTTAGCCCCCCAGTGGGTCTTAACCCCATCAGGTCATTCGAATCCCTGGGGAACTTTGGAAACTGACAGCATGGACACCTGGGGCATGCCCCAGAGTGGTGGCATCTGGAGCTATGGGGCAGAGCACCATTCACCCTTCAACGTTCTCCCAGGGAGGCTGCTGTGCAGCTGGGGCTGCCGGCCAGGACTCTACTCCAGCGTCTTCACTGGAGGCAATGTTGCCTCTGCCTTCAGAGGAGGTTTGGCAATGTCTAGAGACTTTGGTTGTCACCACTGGAGGGGGTGGCTGCTGGGATGCAGAGGATAGAGGCCAGAGATGCAGCTTAACATCTTGCGATGGACAGGATGGGTCCCCAGCAGGAACCATCCAAGCTCAAGCATTAGTAGTGCTGAGATTGAGAGAGCTTGAGCTGGTCTCATCTACCTATCTGACAGATGAGGAAACTGAGGTTCAGACCGGGCAGTGGGGCGTGTCTGGGGTCACACAGGGCCGGCAAGTGGGGCTCATGATCGTCCGTCCCTGGGTGATGTACCTGACTTTGCAAAATGCTCAGGGTTGCCGATCATTCTGTCAGTTTCTGCAGGTCAATGTGATCACGTGACTTTTGGGGACCTAGCCTGACCCAGGCTGGGGTTAGTCTGAGGTTCTGAGGACTATACCACTTCTAAAAGTTGCTCATCTTCCCCTGAGAAAACTCCAGACAGAGCCCATTCCTCTAGCAGCTTTGACCCCAGAAAATGTTTCTGGAGAAGGCAAAGGAGGCCCGTTTTGAGGTTGCAGAGGGCATGGGCCTGAAGAGGTTTCGGGCTCACGCTGCTGGTCACGGACTGCCCGGGGACCGTCCATTTGGCCATTTGTGCATCCTATGGGGGTAATCTGAGCCGTGTTTGGGGCTGGGGAACCAGGCTAATTGCAGGCTTGGAGAAAGCCACATTGAGCAGTGACGGCGGGCAGGCGGGCAGGCGGGCAGGCGTCTGGGGCCGGGATGGTACCTGATTAGCTAAATTGCCAGCACCTGCTTGCTTTTATTGCAAACATAAACACGGCTGTGCAGGCCATCGCCGGCGAGCCTAATGTTTTCCGCGTTTGCCACATCTGCAAGGTCCAGGGTCGGGCAGGGGGAGGCTAGGGCCTCAGCAGAACGGGGAGACAGAGAGAAGCAGGCGAAAAGGCGCTGCATTAGGCGCTGGAGGAAGGAATTCTCACTTGGAGAGAGGACTCCTCCGTGGCAGGCTCGGCGCAAGGCCCTTCTATCCCCGTGCAAAGCCATCCGACCCTCAAAGCCTTCCTGCGAATAGTATCGCTTTTCTTTTTGGGACTCAGAAAAGTTAAGCGATGTCCTCTGCGTGATGTGGCCAGGAAGCAGCTGATACGGAATGTGTATTCCAGTCTTTCCGTCTCCAAAGCCCCTATTCTTTTTACTAACGGGAGGTAGGGAGCCCTGGAGGTTCCTGCTGTGACTTATTTAACTTTGCATCTGTAGTCCTGAGCAGTTAGCCAGTGACGGCATGCGTGTTCAGGAAAAGAAACGCAATTTCTAGTCTTCTTAATAATTTGCTAGGTGAACCGCAAATTTGCCCTTTCCTCTTTCTGTTCCTCAGTTTCTATATCTGTACAGTGATCATCAAGTTGCCTATCTTTTGTTCTTGAACCCGGGGCAAGGAGGGTGGCATGGGGGAGCTTAGCCTGTGAAGGTGTCTGAGGTCAAGTCTAGCACTGGCTGCCGTCGTCACCCACTGAGGCTCCTCTGTGCTTCAGGAAACAGTGTCGGCTGTCACATCGGTTGTCTGATCCCAGGATGAGTCCGAGGCCTGCAGGACCCCACGACCGGTCAGGCAGTATTGGCTTCAGCCATCTCCCGGCAATTGGCCAACAAGACAAATGGCCGAGGAAACCATTTCAAATTAACTCCATCTCCATTACAGGCACTTTTATTAAGATAAACTATTTGGAGGATGTTTACGGGAGAGAGCCCTTTGGAGCCGGCCAGAAGGTCAGAGGGAAAGTCGGCTCAGACTGCGCAATTGTCATTCGCAGGCGAGTGGCACTTCTCTCATATTCAGATTCAGATGTGTGTCTCTCCCAGTCAGTGACAGATGCTTCAAGCCCGTGACATGCTTTGTCAGAATTTCATTTGTCCGAGCAAGCTTCAGCCTCATTCTTGGCAGATGCCAACGATAGGGGAGCGTGTCGGTTTAAATTCCCTTCTGCAGTCCTTGGAAATGAAGTGGGGGTTTTTCCCCATCAGTGCAGAGGAAATCGCTGAATGTGCCCTAGACCCCAGGAGAAGGGCAAATTATCATTCATTCATTCATTCATTGATCCATGCATCCATCTCTCCCTTGCTGATTACAATCACTGGTTTATTAAATAGTTCTTGTTGTCTTTTAGTCATTCCTCTAATCACTTTGGGTTTGGACTTTGAATCTTGACTTCTTGTGTGTCCTTAGGTAGGTCAGAGCTTCAGTTTCTGCACCTGGGAAATGGGAATGATGATAGTTTAGGGTGACACTAGGCTAAACACTTGGTTTACTCCCTGGCACTCGGCAAACACCCACAGGATGGGGCTGGTGCTGTGGGGACCAGAGTTGTGGAAATGAACTCCATCCTGCAGAGGTTAGGTCGCTGCTCGTGGCCACAGGGTGCTGTGTGGACGGAGTTGGTGGAGCCCAGGGATCTGGTTCCGGAGCCTTCGTTCCTTGCTTTGGACCTGCTCTTCCGCATGTGTTTCCTGGCTCTGGTGACTCAGCCCTGCACTGTCGGCTCCACGGTCACGTGGCATTTGCAGAGCCGGTCCCAAACTCGGATTCTTATGTCACCTCCTGGGCGTCTCCAGGGTGGGACCGTATCTTTTAGGATTCCTCAGTGGCCAGTGCAGGCCACAAGGGGTGTCCACTGCCATCTTTTCCAGAAAGCAACATTAGGCAAAGGCCCGCCTGGAGCCAAAGAACTGACTTTCTCTTGAACCTTGGGCTGGCTGTTCTCTTCTCTCCAGGCCTCAGCTTTCTCCTCTACACAATGGGGTAGGCCAACCTGGGTGATGGGTCATCTCAGCCTCTTTTGGACTCTGAAATGACATAACCTTTTAAGTGGAGAGGATGGGTGTCACCACAATCCAAGGAATTGGTGTTTGGGTTGCTGGGGTCACACAATTGACATTCATCCATACTTGGAAACTCCTTCCCCCGGAATTCCTGTCCCCAGGGACCTTCCTTCTATAGAGCCCTGGGTCCCTGCAAATACCCATTCCACCCCCAAGGGACTCTCTGTAGCTTCTCTTTTGCTTCCTCAAACAAGCTCCCAGGAAACACCAAAGATTCTCCTTTTGGAGTTCTCCGAGGATGACACACACTTCTGTTTCTCCTGTACCAAATCTCTTTTCTTAGCTCAGGGAAACTTGTCAAGCTGGACCATGTCCCCTGTACTGTGGGTGACATGTCACAACCAGGTCTGGGCACAAGGGGCAGGTGAGTATATGATACAGATGATGATGGCAGCACAGGTAACATGGGTGTGTGTGCTGGGAGAGCGGGATGTGGCTGGCAGGCCAAGGGGGAGAGGTTTTACCTGGCCGAGTAGAGGGTAGGTTTCCCTTGGCTTTGCCAGAGCTATTTTATTTCATTTTGCCTTGTTTTTTGAGATGGGGATCTCACTATGCTGCCCTGGCTGGTCTCAAACTCCTAGGCTCAAGAAATCCTCCCACCTCAGCCTCCTAAGTAGCTGGGACCACAGGTGTGTGCTACCACGCCCAGCTAATCTTTGTATTTTTTTGTAGAGACACAGTTCCACTTTGTTGCCCAGGCTGGTCTTGAACTCCTGGGCTCAAGCAATCTTTCTGCTTTGGCCTACAGGTGTGAACCAAGGCACGCAGCCAACTTTGTCAGAGCTTTGCCCCCTACTTAGAGAGAGCCCAGAAAGGTGGGGAATTCGTAGGGTCGTCTGGGGGATGGCTACAGCAAAGTCAATGGCAAAGGAAAGAAAAGAACATTCCATGATATATATTTAGGAGGCTGGGAGACGGGAAAAGGAGATCAGGTCAGAGTCTCAGAGTTCGCAGCCTAAGCAGGTCTCCAAGGCCCCTGAGCGAGGTTGTGGGATCCAGATGTGGACAGGGAAGGCAGAATGGGGAGGGGAGGCAGGCCGGGGGGAGGGGGAGATCTGTTCACAATTAGCCTTGATTTTGTGTGATGACATTCAAATTGTGGGCAAACATGAAAGCAGAGTGGTGAGGACACGTCTGTCCAAGCAGCCGGAGGATTAATCCGACGTGAAGGACGCGGGCCGAGGGCTGGTGCCACATGGAAGCGTTTTGTGCGGGGTTTTGATGTCCCGCCAGCTGAGGGGCCTTCGTGGCATGGGCTGAACGGGCCCTCCACCCCCTCCCTCGGCTCCCTTACAACGACTGGCTGGCTCTGGGCGAGAGAGGTTAAGTCCCAAGCGTCGGGAGTTTCTACCTCCTGCAGAAGTGCCCTCTGGCCTGCCCAGAACTGAAACCAGCATGGTGGCACTGGATGTCCCCACAAAGTCAGGCACTGGGGGGTAACCTGCTGGCTCTGAAAGTGATGGTGGTGGGGGAGTGTCTGTGAGCCATTTTCAATATTTCTTATGTTACAAAGGCTGGGATAGCCCACATGCTGGGGGTTGGCGGGCAACTGCCTTCTCATAAGGCTCTGTCGGAATAGGCCTTGGTTGGGAATCTTTGAATTTTAGAGTTGAGGCCGTTTGGGAGCCCCAGGGTCACCTAGCAAGAGTCCTGGCTCAGGACGAGCCTTCTCACTGAATGGAATCCACGAAAAAGCATCATTTTGATGTCTCCTTACTGAGCTGAATGTTGGGACTGGAGAGAAAGATGTGGTCTAAGCTACAACTCCAGGCTCTACCGCTTACCACGTAAGTGCCCCTGACAGGAGCCAAACTTCCTGCAGCCTCAGTTTCCTTGTCTGTCAAATGGGGAGAATCCTCGGTCCTTCTTCGTAGGATAGATGTGAGAACTGGATGCTCTAGTGTTTATAAAATGTGTACATCTAAGAAGCGACCCAGTCAGTGGCTGTCACCATTTCCAGCCCTCTTGGAGGTAGTGAGCGGGGCAGTTATGATTTGTTATTATTGACATTGCCGTTTATCGTTATTCCGAAAGGGTTCTGTTGAAGATGCACAGTGCTACAACATGTGTCTGTGATGAAAATTAAGGCAAAGATTCCTTTCCGTCAGTTCAGGCGGTGGCGATCCCCTCCAGACGCTCATCTGTAGCCCCTCCAGCCCCACTGTTCGTGACCTGGGGCCCCATCACGTGCCGGTGGGCCGACTGCCAGGTATCTAAGACTGTCTGGAAGCCCAGAGCCCCTCAGATCGGAGCGGAGGAGCGCATTTCACGCAGTCCCTGTGACCCCTGGAGGTCCCTGGGGAGACAGGAAGGAAGGGGCTCTGTTTTGGTGGAGGAGGGGTTGGGAGGGGCTCTTTGGAGGAGAAAGGGAGTTGATGAAATTTCAGGATGTACCGAGGTCAGCTTCCAGCCGCCTTGTCTAGCTTAGAGAAAAGTGATCGCCACCCCAAACATGCTTCTTAATGAAGCACAGCCTGCGCTTACAAGCCATCCCTTCCTGCCTTTTCCCTCTAGGAAGAAATTCGAAATCTTGAACACAAACGGCCACAGAATTATATTTACATATATTTATATTTTATATTCACACATATTTAGGGAGCTGGAAGCAGAGGGAAAAAAAGACTAAGGTTTATTCTGGACGGCAGTGATGTTTCGTAAGAGCAAATGAAGAGAGGTGAACGGTGGTCGCGATTGCCTTGGTGTTTGGGCTTTAAGCACAGAACCAAGTCTGTCCCTCTGAGGAGTAGAATTAAATTGTTCAAAGCAGTAAAGGGGACAAGGTCTTCAAGTGTAATACGGATGGGAAGAGTGGGAGAGGAAGGTAAACTTTGCATGGTTGTTCATGAGGGTTGGCCCAGCTGGGCCCAGGCATGAGGTCTAAGGGGATGACTGTTCAGCTAAGTCAGATGCAGAAGGTTGCCTTGCTCTAGCTCGTTGCAGAAGAGAGAGAAAGGCAACAAGATCTGTACCCATGTGGGCAAATCAGAGAAGAGAGAGGAAACAGGGGAGCTTGGCCATTCCATGGAGGAGAAGGCCCTGCCGTTAGCAAACCTGGCGCAGACACTGCCCCAAATCTAAGCAGCTTGGGATGACTCCTTCTTCTCGGTGGGAGACATAGCTGGGGAAGGTGTTATTGAGAGAGGGTAAGCACATGCCTGGAGCAGTGTTAGACATGCATCTGTAACCCTAGCACTTTGGGAGGCCCAGGTGGGAGGATCGCTTGAGCTCAGGAGTTTGAGACTGGCTTGGGCTATGTGGTGAAACCCCGTCTCTACACATTTTTTTTTCTTTTATTAATTAGCTGGGCATGGTGGTGTGTGCCTGTAGTCCCAGCTACTTGGGAGGCTGAGGCAGAAGGATGGCTAGGAATTTAAGGCTGCAGTGAACCGTGATTGTACCACTGAACTCCAGCCTGGGCAACAGAGTTAGACCCTGTCAAAAATATTAATAATAGTAGAGAGAGAGAGAAAGTAGAGTTCATATTCCCTTTCCAAGCAGAAAACTTCAGGGACATGGGTGGGCAGTGCCCCCACAGGGCCACACAGTTGGGCAAAGATGTCCCTGCAGGCCTTACTCCAAGTCCCTGCAGAGAAAGGGAGGCCCAGATACCTACCTAAAGGTGCTGGGAGGTCATTTTTCCATGAAGGCCTGCCCAGCAGTTTCCGCACAGAGGACCCTGAGGCCCAGAGGTGACTCGGCCAAGGTCACTTGACTGCTAGGTGGCAAAGCCAGCACTTGACCCAGGACTTTCTGACCCCAAAGACCAAACCCTTTTTAAAACTTATTTTTATGGAGATATGTTATTCAAACAAAATGAAATACAAAAGGTAGGCGTAAGGGACAAGGAAAACCAACAAACAACAGGCTTCCCACCACCGAGCTTGAGAAGTGCAATGCCGCCCATACAGCCAAGCCCTGTGGGCACCATCCCACCTGCTACCCATCTCCACTGCCAAGGCAAATCCTGCTTCTGGGTTCAGGGTTGGTTCTCTGCTAGGGATTCATTACATGCATAAGATTCCTGGATACTATAGTGTAGGGGTTGCCTGTTTTTGAGCTCAGTATAGATGGAATCACAAACATTATCTGGACTGTGTGCTTTCTTCTTTATCTTTCTTCATTCTGTTTTTGAGATGCCTTTATGTTGTTGCAGGTGCTGGAATTAATTAATCCGTTTCATTTCACTTTTTTTTTTTTGAAATCATTTAAGGCTCACAAGAAGTTGAAAGAATAATACAGAGAGACCCTGTGAACCCTTCACCCAGCTTCCCCCAATGATAATACCTTTCAAGGCATGGTAAAAATAATCAAAACAGGAAATTGACACGATAGTACAAGGTGGGCCTTATTCAGATGTCCTCAGTTTTTTGTTTTTTGTTTTTTTTTTACCTGCATCTTTTATTTCTTCCCCTGCCCCCAGGTGTACAGTCCTTGAGAATTTGTGTAGGTCTGAATAATCATCCCGACAGGAGATACAGTTATTCCACCAGGACACGATTCCCTGGTATTGTTCCATCGTGGTGTGGTTAATTTATTTTTAGGCTGTGTGGGAGTGTGGCAGTCCCCAGGGAGTGGGGTGGGAGCGTGTCCCGTAGCGGTGCGATTGATTTATTTTCAGTGTGTGTGGAAGTCCATTGCTTGGCTGTCCCACAATTGATTCATGTGATGTCCTAGCCATGGCACTGAGGTGTTTTCTTGCCCAGAGACCCCTTGAACACACCACCGTGAGCATCCAGGTGTGAAACTTGAGCACATCAGTCAGAATTCTTTTTGGGTGTCTTCTTAGGGGTGAAATTGCTGAGTCAGAGGGTATGTGCATCTTCCACATGATGCTACATTGCCATATTATTTTCCAAGTGGTTGTCGTAATTCATAATCTACCAACAGCGTACTATACTGTTTCCCAAGGGGCCCCGACTGGGCCACAAAACCAGCATCCTCCCAGCGCTGCTTACGAAACCCATGAACACTCCTTACAGGTTAATCCTCACAGCCGCCTGTGACATAGGTGTGAGTTATCACCTCCTGTCTGTTCAGATAAAGAAGCCAAAGTTGAAGTGACCCGCCCAAGTTCACACAGTGTGCAAAGTCCAGGTTGCAGACTCTAGACCTTGTGATCTTTCCAGTAAACATCGAATGCTAGGCATGGTGGCTCACACCTGCAATCCCAGAGCTTTGGGGGACCGAGAAGGGGGTATCACTTGAGCCCAGGAGTTCTGTAATTCTGGGATGATCAAGATTATTGAGCCACCAGAATTCTGCCTTGAGACCAGCCTGGAAAACATAGTGAGATGCCCCTCTACACAAAAGTTAAATTTAGTCTCTGCACAAAAATTTAAAAATTAGCTGGGCATGGTGGTGCACACCTGTAGTCTCAGCTACTGTGGAAGCTGGGGAGGGAGGATCACTTGAGCGCAGGCGTTTGAGGCTGCAGCGAACTATGTTTGCACTACTGCACTCCAGCCTGGGCAACAGATTTTAAATAAATAAAACCCAGTGCTTATGTAATACTTACCAAGGGCCAGGCACTGTTCTAAAGGATTCCCTTCCCATGCATTAACTCATTTTAATCCACATAATGATCTTGAGATGTAGGTATTCGTGATGATACCCATTTTACTTACGGAGAAATAGAGGCACGGATGAAGAGGTTAAGTACCTTGCTCAAGGTCACTCAACCAGGAACTACCAGTGCTGGTCTTTAAGGTGATCCCCTTGGTATCTTCTCTGTGGAACTCTCTGCTTCAGGGGACACCCCCACCCTCCTGGGTGCATGACTTAGGTCTCACACTGCCATCCCTCTCAGGTACCTGGGAGCAAGGTACAATGCTAAGAGCATAGCTTGGCTGGGTAGGGGGAGGCATCAGCCTTTTCTGGGACTGGGCTGGGTGCTGGGTGGGCACCTGGAGCTTGGAGCTCAGTCCCCTGCCCCAGGGAGGTGAAGGGATGTGGGGAGCATTCGGAAGTCTCAATCCGATTATGCTATTAGTTTGGATGTTCTGGGGTTGTGCTCTGTGTCCACTTGACAAAACACAGCCCTGGAGCGCAGCCCTGATCGCTTTAACCAGGCGGAATTGAGCTCACGCTTCAAACGGCTTCTCTGTTATTCCTGGCTTAGTGCTGCTGAAGAACCAACAGCAATAAATACGCCACCAATTTGCTCTCTGAACGTTCTTATTTGCAGCATGCCATGCAGAAAAAATATTAACAAAAAACAAACTCCTCGCTCATAACAGGCTGATGAGAGTCTCTTTAGAGTGGCAATGTTTGCCTCGATCGCTTATCCCCTGTTTTCTTTCTTTCTAAAGAAGCTATAATTTGAGTTAAGCAGCTGCTGGTAAGGCTCTTCTGGTGTGAGAGAAGCTTGGCCCACTGAGAGGACAATGGATGGAGAATCCCACTCCAGGGGCTGGAATCTGAAGGAATGGGGGAGGCCTGTGAGCTGAATGGAAAGATCCAGGGATTGGCTCTCAGGGGCGATAGAGGTGGCTCTGTGCCCAGGAGATTTCTATGGAGCAATCCATGGATGCTGTGTGTGGGGTTGAGACAGTCCCACCTCTGATCTTGCTGTGAGTCTCTTGACTTGACATTGGCTCTCTGTGCCTCCCTTGACCTATCTGTCCAGTGGGATGAATACCACGGAGCCCTCCCTGGCTCAATGGTGGTGTGAGGTACAATCATCATGGACCCTCCGTCATTTATCAAGTGGGTATGCCAACCACTAAGCCAGCACTTTACCTGTGCTGTGTCACCCTCATCACAGCCCACATGCAGGGGCTTTAATCCTGCTGCTGGCTGTGACCCTCATTCTGCCACCCATAAGAAAATACATGCAAATGGCCTCAGGAAGGAGTCAGAGGAGTGACCGTTGGATGCCCTGTATGTGTAAAGAGGATATGGGGCAAAGAAGGAGTTAAGAAGACAGGTGCTTGTGATGGAGACCTGTTGTGAGGCCTGACTCCAGCTCTTTGAGGCCTTGGCCCTGAAAAGAAACATCTCCAAGTATCCGCCTGGCAGGCTTCTCCAGAACAAAGAGGATGCTGGTTCCTACCTCAAGGATTACTAAGATAGTAAACTATGTTCATGAATAGAAAGCCTCAGAGCCACGAGAACATGGTGACTACTCAAATAATGGTGGCTTTTGTCATGAAGCACCTACTGTGCACTGTGCTGGGATGTTTTATACTGAACCTGTCAGCCATCAAGAGGTGAGGCTCTGAGATGAGATAGTGTGGGCTCTGGGGTGGACGGCAGTGCTAAAACCCGGCTGTGAGCTCTCCTGGGATGACTTTTTGGTAAAGACAGAGCCTTCTGGTGGCAGCCAGGGAATGTTCTAGGTACCTGACCCTGAACGAACCTCTTGCCTGTGACGCCGCAGCTCCTGGCACTCAGGCCAAACCTAATTTATGAATGAACCCTTCGCCAGCACCTCGTCAAATGCGGCCACAAAGGACCCCATGGGAATTGCTGCTCGCGACAGAGGACTCTGGTCTTCCTATGAGCTGGTCAGGCTCCTTCCAGGTTGAGAACCATCCATGGCTCCCCAGTGCCCTTGAGATAAGTGCAGAATCCTGCCGGTGGCTTGCAAGGCTCCATGGGAATCGGCCCCTATGGCTAGGTCCCTCTAGTTTTCTCTGCTCCAGCAGTTCTAGACATCCCTCCTGCAGCCGCGGTCACCCCTGACTCAGGGTCCTGTGTGCACTTCCCTCTTCCTTCCCCTAGTTGGCGCTCGTTTACCCAAAGTGCCACTTCCACGTGGAAGCCTCGCCTGACCTCCGCAGTAAGTCTCATGCTTTTGATCCCAGGACGCTCTGCCTTCTCCTCTGTAGCATGTTGCAAACCTGGACTCATAAAAGTGATCATCTGGGATCATTTACTGTTTCCCTCCGAAGCTATGAGTGGCATGTGTGGTTGTTATTCATGGTATCCCCAGGTTTGGCACATCATAGGCGTACAGTGATCATCTGTGATGGAGTGATTGGGTTTAGCTGATGGCCAAAACCCTGTGAAGAAGGGGGGTGATTACCACGCCCATTTTATAGATGAGGAAGCTGAGGCTCAGAGTGCAGTATGACTTGCAGGAAGTCAGTGAGTTGTGAATTCGACACGATTGGGACCCCCGTGGAGGCCCTGCTAGAGCCTGCTGCCTGCCCACAGGGCTGCTGGAGTGGATGCATGGCCAAGGGTGGGTGCACAAAGCAGATGATGGCTAGGTGCACATCCTCCCTCCCAGGACACAGGCAGTGGCAAGTAATGTGTCCCTAGAGCTGTCTCCCTGCTCTCCCTTCTGAGCCTGGAGCATGAAAACCCTTACATTTCTAACAGCTGTTGAGAGAACAAACAGTCTCTAAGGAGGAAGGCTTTGTTGCTCCCCATCCCCTTCCCCAGCATCCACCCGCCTGCCCCCACCAGGTCCTCCCACCCGCAGCCTCCCCAGCAGGCGCTCGCCAAGTCCTGAACAATTTCAGTTGCGTTGGCAGGAGCCTCCGTGGGATCATGGGCTGGTCCTGTGCATGCGTGCGGGGCAGGGTGGGGGCTGGAGGACTGCCGAGCAGCCCCTGGGGTATTTTCCCTGGACACTCCTGAAGGCATATCTGAGGCAGGTGGCTGTGGCAGTGGCGGTGGGGGTGGCATTTTTCCCTTTGCTGTACCCTGAGGTTTGGGAGATGTTGCAGGTTGCCCCTGTCCGCCTCACCAGCTGGAGTGGAGCAGGAAGACCCCTAGTAAGTAGCTGTGTGATCGTAGACAAGGCACCCCTTGTTGGGCCTCAGTTTCCTCTTTATAAGAGGGGAGCATTTCTGTCCTCTCCTGCTGTTGCTGAGAAGAGTACGGAGGAAAACCCAGACACCACAGGATCGATAAATCAGTAGCTTCCACTCATTGCCTTCTGCCTGCTGGCCATGAGTCTGAGTCATTTCTCTGGAGAGCAAAAGGCCAGAGCCCCCACCTGCTGAATGTCTTGGCTCTAGTATTACCTTCCCCTGGAGACCTTCCTGGACCACCCTATTTAAACCCTTAGCCATCATAGCAACCCCCACCCCAGTCCAGCCGCAGCTACTACTAATCTAGCCTCTGTCTCTATAGATTTACCTATTTTAGACACTCCCTATAAATGCATCAAATAATATGTGGTCTTCTGGGATGGGCTTCTTTCTCCTAGCACAATGCTGTCAAGGTTCCTCCTTGAGACATCCATGTTGTAGCACGGATCAGAACTTCATTCTTTTACATGGCTAAATCATATTCCGTTGCACATATAGACCACATCTTGTTTATCCACTCCTCTGTTGATGGACATTCGGGGTGTTTCCACTCTTTTGCTAGAATGAAGAATGCAGCTGTGAGCACTCATGGGCAAGTTTTTGCATGGACAAGGGTTTTCACTTCTCTTGGATAAATACCTAAAGCGAAATTTCTGGGTTGTGTGGTAACTCTGTCTTGCACTTTTTGAGGAACGATCAGACTGGCGGTGGGCATATCGGGTTAAGAGGTCTCAGGGAGAGAGGAGGAACCTAAATTTCCAGCCATTCTCCCCTTGCATTACAGAATAAAGAATAACCTCCTTGTCTGACTTTGGCCTCCTTCTGTGACACAACCCTAAGCTGCTATTCTGGCTTCTATCCGTTGTGGCCATTCGCTATTTTCTGAACAGAATGTTTGTGGTCTCACCTCTGCACCTTCATTCGTAACTATTTCTCCTACTTGGAATGCCTTATCTCTCTATTACCTCCCTTCCAAAATCTTTTTTTTTTTTTAAGATGGAGTCTCACTCTGTTGCCCAGGCTGAAGTGCAGTGGCACGATCTCGGCTCACTGCAACCTCCACCTCCCAGGTTCAAGTGATTCTCCTGGCTCAGCCTCCTGAGTAGCTGGGACTACAGGTATCCACCACCACACCTGGCTAATTTTTTGTATTTTTAGTGAGATGAGTTTTCATCATGTTAGCCAGGATGGTCTTGATCTCTTGACCTCGTCATTCTCCCACCTCAGCCTCCCAAAGTGCTGGGATTACAGGTGTGAGGCACTGCACCTGGCCCTCACTTTTTATTTATTTATTTTTTTTGAGACAGAGTCTCACTGTTGCCCAGGCTGGAGTATAGTGGTGCAATCTTGGCTCACTGCAACCTCTGCCTCCTGGGCTCAAGCAATTCTCCTGCCTCAGCCTCCCAAGTAGCTTGGATTACAGGAATGGGCTAAAACACCTGGCTGATTTTTTTTTTTTTTTTTGTACTTTTAGTAGAGACGGGGTTTCACCATATTGGCCAGGCTGGTCTTGAACAACTGACCTTAAATGAGCCACCCACCTTGGCCTCCCAGGGTGCTGGGATGACAGCTGTGAGCCACCGTGCCCAGCCCCCAAATCTTCATGGTTTCAACATCCACAATAAAGGCCACGTTTTCCAAGAAGCCCTTGTGAACGTTCCTGGGTTCTGCAGCACCATCTCTATTTTCCTTTCTATCACGAATTTTCTTCAATTTGTGATGGTGTGTGTGCACTCCCCAAATGACTGGATTTTCTAGGACCCCAAACGGTGCCTGCTTCGTCTCTGCATTCCCCAGCCTTGACACGGCCTGGCATCAGGAAGAGCCCAGTACATTCTATTAAATGCCAAGGTGACTGGGAAAGAGTTGGCAAGAAGAGCCAGCAGGTCTGGGAGCTCCACCACCTTAGACTGTAACCTCCCCAAGCCTGGGATTGCTTTCTGTGGTCTTCCTAATTTCTAATTTCTAACATGACGTGTATAGTAGGTACTCAATAAATATTTGTGAAATGAATGGATGGTTCAAAGACCTCCTTTGGAGAATAAGTACTTTAGCCAAGAGATGGGGTATGGGGCGAGGACTTTGCCTGGGAGTCCAGAAACCTGGGTTTGAATTCTTCTTCTGTGTCTACCTCTTACTCTTTGACCTTGGGTAACCCCGTTTCCCCTTCTGGGCCTCAGTGTCCCCATCTGCAGAATGGAGGTATTGGAACAGATGAAATTAAGGCAATTTCCAGCTCTGCCAGCCTGGGCTGTCCCCTGCCAGTGTGAGAAACCAGCCTTGGAAGGGGACACGGGGCAGCTCGCTCCTGTTTGCCCCAAGAGAGGGAATTAAGTCATTCTCAATTTTCATTTCTAAGATTGCTAGAGACATCCGGGCATGCAGCAGGGAATACGCATTGTCCCTGGAGCCTGACCTCAGACCTCGGATCAATACAGACGTATTTTTAACTTATATTTCATAGAGGACTAGCTCAGAACCCACAGCCCTGGTTCCCCAGCTGCTCCATCCGGGGTGGTCTAAGTACATGCTCCGGCTCCTTCCATCCAGGCCAGGCCTGGAGGGGACCAGGCAGTTTGCTCCAGTCAATCAGGAAAATCTCCAAAGCGCCAGGACGGGGGCTCTGGGACAGCAGACGCTGGGAGTCAGGGCTGTGGTGCAGGGAAATCCTCCTTGACCCGCGGCCTCCAGAGCAACGGGCCTCTTCTGCCCTGCCCCGTGCACTGCTGGGTTTTCCATGGGGTCACAAGTAGTCCACTCCCCTAGGGAGGCCATGCTCTCCCTCTTCCTACGCTTTTTCCTAGACAAAGCCTTTTACTACCATTGTTGATGATCATAACCAACATGGCCGAACTCTTGCTGCGTGCCAAGCATTTTACACACCTTAACTTGGAGGGATAGGCATTAAAAGCATGGGGGACTTTGGTTTTAGAAGGGTCTGGGGTCCAGGTCCCATTTTGAGGCTGCCATAAGTCTTTGATAAGTCCCCATAGTACTTTGGAACACAGACCCTGGAACCAAGCAGAACTGCGCCCAAACCACTACCTCTGTCACTTTGCTCTTTGCTGGATCTCTAGAAAAGAACTTCACCTTTCTGAGCCTCTGTTTCTTCATCTGTGAAATGGGTATAAAATGGATGAGGGTATATTGCACTTCAAGTGCTTAATATGCTGCCTGGGTCACCGGGGACACTCAAAACCATGTCATCGATGAGAACCGTTGTCCTTGTCTTCTTTCTGGCACCCCTGCCCCTGCCCCCACCACATGGACTCTCTAGCTGGACTTCTAACAGGGCCAGTTCTTGAACTTCACCTGAAGGAGTCAAGGAGTGTGAGTTCTTTCATGTCTGGCTTCTTTTGCTCACACTATATCCACAAGATTCAGCTACATAGTTGTGGGTATCAATAGTTCGTTCTTTTTCCTTGCCAAGGAGCTTTGCCTTCTCTGACTCTTCCATAGTCTGTGCGTCCATTTGCCTATTGATAGGCACCTGGGTAGTGTCTAGTTTAGGGCCAGGAGGAAGAACGGTCCTGCTAGCCGCCTCCTGTGGGTCTGTGGTGCTCACACACACTTTATGTGGGGTGTTTGCCTATGAGCAGGGTTGCTGGCTCCCGGGGCAGGGGCAGGCTGGCTTCAGCAGGCCCTGCCAAGCAGGCTTCCTGAGTGGTGCACCAAGCGTTTCTTTCATGTTTAAAGAAGTTTTTGGGCTGGACGTGGTGGCTCATGTTTATCATCCCAGTGCTTTGAGAGGCTAAGGCAGGAGGATCACTTGAGGCCAGGAGTTTGAAATCAGCCTGGGCAACGTAGTGAGACCCCGTCTCTACAAAAAAATAAAAAAAAAATTAGCTGGGCATGGTAGCATGCGCCTGTAGTCCCAGCTACTCAGGAGGCTAAGGTGGGAGGATCGCCTAGAGCTGGAGACATGGAGGCTGCACTGAGCTATGATTATGCCACTGTACCCCAGCCTGGGCAACACAGAGAGACCCTGTCTCTAACAAAACAAAAACAAAAATCAAAGGTCAGCCTCTCTCCCACCTCCTTCTACAGATAACCATTGTCAACAGACTGTTCACACACACACAGACACACACACACACACACGCACACACACACACACACATTGCACAGTGACCTAAATGGGGTTCTCTGAGGCATCTTGCTGGCAGTTGGTTTTCTTCCTCTCCCTTTGAAGTCACTGGGTACAACGTGGGAGCTCCACTCGCCTTCCCCTAGAAAACTTTCTCACTGTGGTCTCGCTCAGCGTTCCAGCTCCACAGCCTGGCACGTGGTTCTCTCTGTCGCTGGAGTCTGGCCACCAAAGTGTCTCTGTGTAGAAGGAGTTATCTGGTGGCAGCTGGGAATCAGGGGTCCCAGGGAGGCAATGGGGAGGGTCTGCCCTCCTGCGGGGCCTTTCCTCCCTTCCTGACTCTCCAGGGGCTTGCTCTGTATAGGGCGAGGAGGTTTTGCTGTAAGCATCACATGGTCCTCAACTTGTTCCATAAACTTTACCCAGTGATCAGCGACTCCTCAGTGGTACACCTCCCTGGTCTACAATTTACAAAATCATGTTTTCCTTCCTCTTTTGCCCAGCTGGTTCCTGCTTCATCTTTACAAACCTTCCTAAAATGCTTAAGAATAGGATAGCAGGGTGCAGTGACTCACGCCTGTAATCCCAGCACTTTGGGAGGCCGAGGCATGTGGATTATCTGAGGTCAGGAATTTGAGACCAGCCTGGCCAACATGGTGAAACCCCGTCTCTACTAAAAATACAAAAATTAGTCTGGCGTAGTGGCGGGTGCCTGTAATCCCAGCTACTCGGGAGGCTACTCAGGAGGCTACTCAGGAGGCCGAGGCAGGAGAACTGCTTGAGCCCGGCAGGCAGAGGTTGCAGTGAGCCGATATTGCCCCACTACACTCCAGCCTGGGTGACAGCGAGACCCTGTATCAAAAAAAAAAAAAAAAAAAAAAACCCAGAAATAATCCTCCCAGGGAGTGTGATCCATTGGTGCAGAGCTAGACAGACCATGCCGAACCCTGGAATCCCAGCCTGGGAGTCTGGAAACTGAGGTCCCCTTCTGGATCTGGCTAACTGGCTGTGACCCCAAGCAAGTCTTTTTCCTGTTCTGGGTCTCAGCTTCCTCATCTGTAAAATGGGCAGGTTGGATCTTTCTTGCAGGTGGCGTTGAGGGTGACATGCTGCCTTGTGCATGATGAATGTCAACGGTGCAAGCACATATCTTTTTTTTTTTTTTTGGAGACAGTCTTGATCTGTTGCCCAGGCTGCAGTGCAGTGATCTCTGCTCACTGCAACCTCCGCTTCCTGAGTTCAAGTGATTCTCCTGCCTCAGCCTCCCAAGCGGCTGGGACTACAGGTGCGTGCCACCACATCCAGCTAATTTTTGTATTTTTAGTAGAGACAGGATTTTACCATGTTGGCCAGGCTAGTCTTGAACTCCTGACCACATGATCCACCCACCTCAGTCTCCCAAAGTGCTGGGATTACAGGTGCGAGCCACCATGCCTGGCCTTTTTTCCTTTTTATAGAGTCCTTCTATGTTGGGTCTTGCTATGTTGCCCAGGCTGGTCTTGAACTCCTGTCCTCAAACAATCCTCCTCCTTTGGCCTCCCAAAGTGCTGGGATTACGGGCATGAACCACCATGCCCAGCTGCACACATCATTTTAAAAATACTTTTCTGAATAAGGAAATAAGTGACTTTGGTCCCTGGGTAACCTGGGTGAGCTGTTCTGGGCACCCACAGGTCACCCCTTCCCTGGTCCCCAGTATGGAGTAGAAGCTTCTCTGACTCCTAAAAAGGATTTTTTTTTCCTTTTTGGGCAACTGATGAATGCCAAGTTTGGTAGAGAGAATGTAAACTTCTTTCTCATCTTGGAAGAGAAATGCCACTGGACACCTCAGTTTCCTCATCTGTAAAATGGAGACAGTACTACCCTCCTTTCAGGATTGGCATGTAGATTAAATAGAATGGGCACAGCAGAAGTCACAAGTGCAGGGATCAGTAAAATATTCATATTCTCATTCTTACCAAAAATATACGCCGGGCGCGGTGGCTCATGCCTCTAGTCCCAGCACTTTGGGATACTGAGGCGGGCGGATCACCTGAGGTCAGGAGTTCGAGACCAGCCTGGCCAACGTGGTGAAACTCTCATCTCTTCTAAAAATACAAAAATTAGCTGGACGTGGTGCTGCACGCCTGTGGTCCCAGCTACTCGGGAGGCTGAGGCAGGAGAATCAATTGAACTTGGGAGGGAGAGGTTGCAGTGTGCAGAGATTGTACCACTGGACTCCAGCTTGGTTGACAGAGAGATAATTCATCTAAAAAAAAAAAAAAAAAAACCCCAAAACATCAAAAACACGCAACCTTCAGTGCCAGTCCGCCCTTGTTTCACCGGGGCAGGAATTCTAAGAGCCGCATGCCCCTCTACTTCTTAGTACCTCTCACTGGAGGGAGAAAGCTGGTAGGTAGAGGCACTGTGATGCTGAGAACCCTGTGGGCTGCCTATGCAGTGTGTGACGCGTTCCCACCCTCGGTCTCCTTCCAGCCTTACAGTTGCCCTGAGGAGGCCTGGCAGCTGCAACTTCATTTTCCAGGAGGGCGGCAGGCCCAGACAGGGGCTATGTGTGGCCCATGCAGAGGACATAGGCCCAGATATGGCTGCTGTCAGCCTTGCCTCTGCTACAGATCTCCCCGGGGAGAGGAAATTACTTCTGGGCCCAGGAGTAAGTGGGTGGTTCAGTGTGTGCATTTCACGTGCACCTTCAGAGTCAATGGAGGCAGCAGAGGCGTTGATAGAGCCCGGTGCTCCCACAATGGTGCGTGACGGAAGAGGGTCTCCAGGCAGGGCTCCCCTGCACAGGTCGGGGGTCTAGGGCTGGGAAGGGCCAGGGAGTAACGGAGAACAAGCCAGCTGGTAGCCCCATTGCCTCTACCCTAGGCAGGAACAGACTGGGGACACAAAGAGACAGAGATATGGTGGGAGGGGGTGGGAAAATCCCCGGGACTTGCTAGCGACAGCCAGGGGCAGGAGGGAAGGAGGGCAGGGTGTGCGGGAGGAACCACACAAAAGCAGCCTGGAGTGGGGGAGGGATGGGGGACGGGGGAAGGGGCTTCCCTCTTCTCATGTGTTTTGAGTTCTGGGCTGGCTGTGCTCTGGGCCCTATTTGCTTCGAAAGGGCATCCAGTTAACTCCTTCTTGCCTGGAAGGTTGCTGAAGGCTGGCTAGAGAGGGAGGGGGCTTGAGAGCTGGGAGGTGGCGGCCAGACTGGGGAGGTTATGGCTCATCTTTCCTACCTGGTCATCCAGGGGATGTTGGAGTGATGGAAACAGGAACCCCCAGTAGGACTGGGACTGGAGGCTTCCAGGAAGCGTGTGTTCCGGGCACCTTGCAGGCATCTCCCCTTGGTTCCAGCCCCAGCTCAAACACTTGCTCAGATAGTCACACCTACTGGGTACTCTGCAAGGGGTGTGTATGCACACACATGCACACAGATACACACAGGTGCACACATGCATGCACACACACAGATACACACGGGTGCACACACATGCATGTACACACGCAGATACACACGGGTGTACACACATGCATGCACACATAGATACACATGGGTGCACAACACATGCATGTGCACACACAGATACACACGGGTGCACACACATAGATACACATGGGTGCACAACACATGCATGTGCACACACACAGATACACATGGGTGCACACACATGCATGCACACACAGATATACACGGGTACACACACATGCACACACACGCAGATACACACGGGTGCACACACATGCATGCACACACACAGAGACACATACGGGTGCACACACAGGCATGTGGACACACAGATACACACGGGTGCACACACATGCTTGCATGCACACACACACACAGATACAGGTGCACACACACATGCACACACACAGATACATATGGGTGCACACACGTGCACACATGCAGATACACACGGGTGCACACACATGCAGGCACACACATACACACAGATACAGGTGCACACACACATGCATACACACACAGATACAGATGGGTGCACACACATGCATGCACACACACGCAGATACACACGGGTGCACACACATGCACACACACATGCGTACCTCAACAGACTCCTATGATCAGGTCATTTTCTCTTATCCTTCACCAGGACCCAACCAGCTGCCATACCCCCAACGGCATAGAGAAACTGAGGCTCAGACAGGAACAGGGACTTGCTTGTAGTCAGACCGTATTTGGCTGAACTGGAATTCAAACCTCAGAGCCTTTGACTCCTGGGATCCCTGCTGTGGGCTGGGCATGGGGGCTGGTTTCAGATCCACTCCCTTCTCCACTCTGCAGTGTGGCCTGGGTACAGCGTGGCCACCAGCTGAACACCCAGAGGCATCAGGCCCTTAGGTCCATTTTCCTTCTGTTGGAGCTGAGCCACCACTCCCTAGTCACTTTTGTCCACATCTGGCCAGAGTTCATCCTGCACAGTGAAGATTTGAGTGGAAAAACATTTCACAGTGGCTGCTAAGGTTGGGCAGGAGGAAGCGTCCCCCTTCTTGCAGACACCCTCCAGGAAAGGTGATTCTTAGAGCGTTCCTTTCAGATGCCTTCCTTGAGGGGGCCCTCAAAGGCCATTTTTTTTTGTTTATATCCACATTTTTAAAAATTAACAAAATGAAAGAAGGTGGCCAAGGCCCCAGTGCTGCAACGAGAAGGGCTAATATTTACCAGTTGCCTCTTGTGTGATAGGGTCTGTTATACCCATCTCACAGATGGACAAAGAGAGGCACAGTAGGGTGCAGCCATTTGGTTGAGCCAAGGTACAAGCCTGGGATGGTCTGAATCACTTGTAGCTCCTCCGGCAATCGCCCAGCCCCCATCATGGATCTTCCTGGTGTTGCTGGGGCTTCTTAGCAGCTCTGCTCGAGGTACGTGTGAAGCCAAGATTTACTGATCAAGTGAACATACAGAAGGGTGACTCCAGACCTCTCTTCTGCTGGTTGTGGGAGAACCGTTCCCACCCTCAGCCTCGTTCAGGTTAGAGGCGAGTGTGTGTGGGAAGGGGTTTGGAGAGGATGTGGCAAAAGTTAGGAAGCATCTAGACCCTTGGTTCATTTATCAACAAATATGAGCCAAAGCATGTGGTGGGTGCTGGGACACACCAGCACCAAGAACCAAGAGAACACTGCCTCATGATGCTGGCACTCTTCCTTCCCCTCCAGGTTCCTGGGCACTGTGTGACTCTGGACAGGTTGCTTTGTCGCTCTCTGCCTCCATTTCCCTGGATCTAAAATGAGGAGACTGGACTCAAATTACAGAGTTCCTTCTAGCTCTTTATTTAGTTGTCACTTCTCTTAGCGGGTAGAGCTTGTGTCTATTTAATCCTTGTTGCAGCTGTGGTGAGCTGGTGCTGGGATCCTTGGACTGCCATTCTTGGCTGTCTGTTGACTTCTTGATGTCCACTTAGTACTGATGGCAGGGCATCTTCAATTTTACCTTTGAGTATTTCCACTTCACACACTTGGAAACATAAAAAGATTGCATGCCCCCAAAGCTTCTGCAAGGTTGCCGATTGGAGCCACCTTGGATTGACTGGAAGGGCCAAGAATCTGTAGGAGGATGACCTGTAAGGAGGGTCTTGCAGAAATCCAGGAGAGAGAAATTGGTGGCTTAGAGTCCAGTGGTGGTGGGAAAGGAGAGGAGGTAAATAAAAAGGTTCAGAGATATTTGGAAGGTGGAATTGAATTAACAGGATAGGGTGAGGGATGCGTCAGTCATTTATTGACAAAACGATGCTGTGCTAACAAACCATCCCAAAATGTCATGGTGTCAATTCATGGGCATTTATTTCACTTACGATCTGCACGTTGATTATTTAGACTGGGTTTGGTTGGATGGTTCTTCCTCCCTTGGCTGGGCTCGCTTACATTTCCAGGGGCTGGCCTGGCTGTTGGCTGATCTAGGATGGCCTCAGCTGGGGACAACTCATCTGAGCCCCCTTGTCAATCGTCTTCCAAAAGGCTGCCCAGGGCAATGTTCTCATGGCAATCCTGGAAGAGCAGGAAAGCACAAGTGAAATACACAAGCATCGTGCCTGTTAACATCTCATTGGCCAAAGCAAGTCATGTGGTTGAACCATGTGACAAGACACTCTAAGATCAGAGTGTGAGAGCACTGTAGGTCACGTGGCCAAGGGCATGGATGCTGGGGTACATGCTGGAGAATTAAGGCCATTCCTGCTGTCTGCTGCAAGAGCGGAGGATGAGGGAGAAGAAGGTACATCCGCAAACACAGTCATACCACAGTGTCCTACAATATTATTTTTCCGCTTAATAACACATTAGAGATTTGATTCATTATCAGTTTGTGCAGAGCCACTTTACTTTTTTAGCCACTTGGTAATGTCACAGCCAGCTCTTATTATCTCCATAGTACACAAGGACAGACTGAGGCTCAGAGAGGTAAGGTAACTTGCCCAAGGTTACACAGCTATAATTGAGAGGCAGACATTAAATCTATTCTTTTCCAAAGCTTGTCCTCTTTGGCACTGTCACACTCAGGTTTCTTCCTCAGGAGTCATCCTGCGGCCAGCTGGAGCGATTCCAAAGGTCAGTTGCCAGTAATAGTTACCTAAGTTTAAGAACCTAGAAGGGGAGAGTTCAGACTCAAGCTCTTCCCACCTCCTGATCTCAAAAATATGGAGCAAAGTTTTCCTTGCCTCTGAAAAAAACTTGATGTCTTCTGTTTGGAAGGAGCAGAGAAGGGCTCAATCTGAAAGGATCACGTGGTCTGGTAGAAAGAATGATTTATTGGGAATCACGTGCCCTGGGCTCCAAATTTGCGCCTCTTGCTTATGGCTGGGTGGCTCTGGGAAAGTCCATCAGACCCTCTGGACTTGGGTTTCCCCATCCATCAGCTGTGGCCTCTCATTCCAAGGAAACATAGAAAACATGCCGTGGAGTGTTGAAACTTGGAATCAAGTCTAACTTGCTTGCTTAGGGAAGTGTCCAGGAATGTTGGATCTGGACTGCCAGTGCAAGTCTCCCTGGATCTCTCTGGCCTCACTTTCCTCCTCTGCAGATTGGGGGAAAAGTATCCACTCCCACGAGGGCTGGTGAGCTAATGGAGGGAGGGGCCCTGACGCAGACCTGGCACCCTGCAGGTGTCCAGGGAATTGCAGCAATCAGCTCAATGCTATTCTCCAGCTGGCTGTCCAGCTGTGAAAGCTGGAAGGCCCTTAGAGTGTCTTGGTCTCACTTTGCCCTTGGGGAAACTGAGGCTCAGAGTGGCGAGAACTTGGTTAGGGCCCAGAGAACTCATGACATTGCTGGGCGCCGTCGGGGGGTGTTGAGGAAGAGGCGAACTGGCGTTTACACAATGCCGTTTGCACTGTGTGCTGTGCTTAGCTCCATCACGCGAGATTTCATTTAATACTGAAACATTCTGTGAGGTAGACGCTATCATTTTCACCATTTTATTGGGAAGGAAACTGAGGCTTAGAGACCTCGAGAGGTTGGACATGCAATTCCTGCAGAAGGCCACCTGGAAATCTCTGGCTTTCTCTGCAATGGACAAAACCCATCAGAAGGTGACTGACTGAGGATGATGTCATTAGAATCCACACTAAATGAAATGAAAAAGAAACTAAGTCATTCTCAAATGTCAGCACTTGAACTGTTATTGACAACCAATGGCTTGGAACATAGTTCACAGCCAAGGGTATCAGGGTGGGCCTTGGTCATCACCTGTTCAAATCAAAAATGATGCTGACATCCCCAGGGCCTCAGAGTCACACAAGGGGCTTAGGTCAGGTCACTGTGGGTGGAGGTTTTGTGGCAAGATCAAGGGTCTACGGACGGCAGTGCAGGCTCTGAGATGGGCTTGCTGTGTGATCTCAGGGGAGTCACTTGACTTCCCTGGGTCTCAATCTCCTCATTTGTGAAATAAAAGGGTTTGGATCAGAAAATATATAAGGTCCCTTCTGCTCCATCACCTAAAACAGGGTACCTTATATTGCTGGGCATTGGAATCTGGAATACCTGGTATTAAATCCTGATTTTAAAAACCTAGGCCCTAAGAGGCTTAAGAAAAAAACAAACCAAAACAAAAATCAATACACGCAAAAAAAGGGAATGGGAGAGTAAGGGAGTAACAATATATTGGCCAAAATGGTTGGTATTAGTTTCAGGAATGGATTGATCCAGATGCTTACACAGAACTCCAGTGAGAGTGTTATTGGTTTCATTGGCTCTGACTGAACTATAGTACCTCCCAGAACCAATCACTATGACTGAGAGAACTGTAGAAGCAACTAACCTCAGCCAATCAGGACCCACACATTCTGTGTGGGTGAGGGTAGGGCAGGTCTTTCTGAAGGGATGTAATGATACCCTCGGCTGAAGAAGAGGTGGATGGATGCAAGGGGGCTAAAAACATTCACTGCAGCAAGTGATGGTCTGTCTGAGACTTCATTTTCCCATATGTAAAGCAGGGACCATTCTTACATTTGTTTTTTATGGCTCACTTAAAATCAACTTAGTCCTTCCAATTTTCTGGTCTTGTAATCAGGCAGGGCATGTGACTTCCCAGCAAAGGGTGGTGCACGCATGATCAGGTGTGAGTTCTTTCTGCGTTCTCTTCCCTCTGTAGGGAACAGGATGCTGATATAGTATTGAGACGATAGAGCCACGGATGGACTCAGATTGGATCTCTGAGTCACAACATGGAGCACAGCTACCCTGGAGAGTGACCAGGCTTCCATCACACTTTGCGTGATCAAGAAACGAACCTTTTTGTAGTAAGCCACTGAGGTGTTCAGACATACTTTTTTTTTTTTTGAGATGGAGTCTTGCCCTGTCACCCGGGCTAAGTGCAGTGGCACGATCTCGGCTCATTGCAACCTCCGCCTCCCGGGTTCAAGTGATTCTCCTACCTCAGCCTCCTGAGTGGCTGGGATTACAGGTGCCCACTACCACTCCTGTCTAACTTTTGTATTTTTAGTAGAGATGGGGTTTCAGCATGTTGGTCAGGCTGGTCTCAAACTCCTGACCTCATGGTCTGCCTGGCTCGACTTCCCAAAGTGCTGGGATTACAGGCATGAGCCATTGCTCCCGGCCCAGACATGCTCGTTTAAGCTCCTCCAGCTAAACCTTTATGTGACTTTCTTTGTTCATGGATGTCTTTCTATGCCCTGACATGTAGACCTAGCTCATTCTTTTACATATTTGCATAATATTCCATACCTTGGTGACACCCTGACTTATTTAACCAGTTCCCTTTAGATCATTCGTGCATTATTGCCAAATTTCATGGAAACAAACAATGGCGTATAAACAATACCATTGTATTCTTACACATCCTCATAAGTCTTTGTGCATATTGACTTGGTGCCAGTGACATTGCTTGGTCAGGAGCATGCACATTTAATGTGGGTTTTTACTCCCACTAACAGTTTTTGAGAGAGCCTGTTTGCTCTCCCCTTGTTAGTGAGGAATATTATTGATGTTTCCAATTTTGTCAGTGTGATAGAACAGGGTGTCTTATGTTAATTTGGGTTTCATAGCAAGTTTTTGGATTTTTTAGACATCCTGCCAGCTTCAGCCTACTTGTTCGAGAGGAAAATATTGGACCAACACTGCAAAGAGAAACAGAGAGACACACACAGGTGACAAGGTGAGGAGGCAGAGACTAGGGGAAAGAGAAAGAAAAAGAGAAAGGAACGTACCCAGTCTCCTGTTTCTCTCTAGATTCACACACCAGCCCCCTGTCAGTCTTACTCAAGCAGGGCTCGGATCCTGAAGTGGGACCCCTATCACCTCTGTGGCCAATAGCTGGAGGGCCAGCCAGCATCTGGCTTTGGACTGGAGCAGGGGAGGGTTGTTGGCTCAGTTCCTCTTGGCCTAAAGCCACGAGCTTAGCTTGTTTGTACAGTTCTTCAGTCTTCTTCCCCGTATCTTGGTGTTTTTGGCTCTAAGCTAGCTCCCTCCCAGCCAGGGAGGAGATAATTCCACTCGATCTGGGCCTCTGGGGCACTGGGAAGGACGTCAGGAAATAGCAGGAGCATTACGCACCTCTCCACCCTCCGCCGTCCAATCTCATTTTCATAATCTGTAGAAAAGGAACGGGGTTGCTGAGGGAGACTTGAACCCTTGGAGCTGCTTCCTGTTTTCTCTTGAATCGACCCTTTTTGCTAAGATGCCGTCGCTGAGCGTGTGGAGCCCTGCCTTCTGGTGGGTGAGTGTGCCGCATGTGTACACATGTCCACGTGGGTGTGTATGTGTGCACAGGTAGGTTACCTACTCAACGAGCCAGTCAACAAACAGACCTAGGAGAACCCTGGAGGGGAACTCCCTTTTTCCTTGAACATGCCCTTTACTCTTGCAACCTCCCAAGAAAGAAGAAGAGGAGTTAGCTTAGATGCCTCTTCTTCCAAAGGTCCATCACCAGTAGTAGTTACCTAAGTTGTCTAGGTAAATCCTTCTCAGATGCCACAGGGACCTGCTTTGTCACCTTCACATCTATACCTTCCATGTTGAGTCTCAGACTCGGCACATAGTAAGTGTCAATCAATGAATCGGGGCTAACCCTTTATTTAATTACAGAACTGAGATCAATATGGTCCAGAGAGGACAGGGGCTTGCCTCAAATCATGCAGTATGTCAACGACTAGGTGAAAAAGTGGAACCCAATGATCCTGACACTTAGTAGTTTCATTTTATGTCATCATGCAAGATCCTCAAAAAAACTGTTACTGATCGGTGACTTTATAGTTTTAACTTCTTTGGAACAACCTATGAAAGGGGAATATTCCCCATGTGACTGACGTGGCTGATGGAGAGACAGGTGCAGGGAGGTTAGAGCTGGCTCCAGTCAGAGGACCTAGAATTTGTCTTGAAGTGGCTTCTTCCAAAGCTTGATGCCTTTGTTTGGCAGCACACAGAGGGCTGGTGGGGGCAGAGCCTTACTCAGCCTGGATCAGAACCTCTGAGTACGACTCTCTCACTGTTTAGGGTCTTTTAGAGAAAGAGATCAATGACATCCAACTGAGCCAGACTTAAAATCTACTCCTTTGCGAACTTGTTTTCTTTTCTTTCTTTTTTTTTTTTTTTGAGACAGAGTCTCCCTCTGTCTCCAAGTAGCAGGCTGGAGTGCAGCGGTGCGATCTCAGCTCACTGCAACTTCCGCCTCCTGGGTTGAAGCAATTCTTCTGCTTCAGCCTCCTGAGTAGCTGGGACTACAGGTGCACGCCACCACACCCAGCTAATTTTTGTATTTTAGTAGAGATGGGGTTTCACTATGTCGGGATGGTCTCCATCTCCTGACCTTGTGATCCGCCTGCCTCAGCCTCCCAAAGTGCTGGGATTACAGGTGTGAGCCATCATGCCTGGCTGCGAGCTCTTTTTCTTTAAGCGCAGCCTGCTTTCTTCCAGAGCTCACAGAAAGTCCTTGTCCTGATCCTGGGAGAGCAAGCAGCCCATGGAGGTCTGGACAGTGAAAGGCCCTTTCTGTCTTGGTATCAGCTACAATTTCCAGTGGAGCCCTGGTGGGGCTGATGTGGCCCCATTGTTGGAAAACAGGGGAAATGTGGAAAGGAACCCAGAGTTACTGGTGGCTTGAGGGGTGGGGCACCCATTGCAGTCACCTTGACGACCACACCTGCTCTGAATCCCCCATTGTCCTGTCCTTCCCGTGTGACACTCACATCCCCGTGGGCACACACATGGCCACTCACACACACATGCACTCTCCCATACCTGTGCACACGTGTGAATATGCACACACCCCCCAGTTCCTACAGGAGACTTGAAGACTTTGCAATCTGAAGCCTTGTCTTCATCTCTCTTTGGGGTAGCTTGGTGACCTCACCAATACCCAGTTGCTTTCATCTGTATAAGGGGGTAACATTTCCAGGGATGAGTTGAGGAGATGGTGTAATATGCCCACCTGCTCCTTAGTATTTGCTGAAGTCATTATATGACCGTGTTGCTCTGGGCTGCTGCCCCACCTCTCTCGCTTCCCTACTCCATCCCTTCCTCTTAAGATGCTTGCTTAGAGCACATTCCTCCAGGTGACATCTGATTGGTTCAGTTCATCCTTTCCACCCCATGAGTCCCTGGCCAATGAGTGACTTGCACTAGGCCAGACAAAGGCTACTTAGGGAAGTAGCGGTGGTGGGTAGTCTGGGTCCCTGAAACAAGCCTGGAGCAGCCAGTGAGAGGCGGAGTTTCAAACCCTGCTCTGCCTCCTGCTAGCTGGGTGCCTCTGGACAAGTCCCTGGCACAAAGCTGTTCTGTCATGGGCAAGGTAGGGGGATAATAGGGACAGCACTGTTTTCCAGCACCACTGTGCACATCCAGCTGCATCATTCAGTCGAGACTGCTGGCACAGGGCCGGGCACCAGATAAATTTTCAGTCCACGTGGATTCCCTTCATCTCCTGAGTTCAGGCTTTGAGCAGTTTGAGCAACCTCCTCTCCGTCCTTTACCCAAGAGAACCACCCAACATGGACAACGGTTTGAACCGAGAGAGTTCATCTAATTTTAATCCGTAGTGTGTCACTGATTTATTTTGGTCCATGAACTATGGCTCGCACCTGTTGGCATCTTGGAATGCAAACTCCTTCTAATTTTAAGCAGCAGCAGGGGCAGGTCTAATTTTGGGTGGCTCTTGTGCTGGGGGCTCCCAGGGGAATTCAAGCTCTGTCGTTTGGAGCACCTGGGGTGAAGGGGGTACCTTCCAGAACATATTAGGGTTGTGATATGTTCAAGAGGGACCCACACAGTTTGTATCCACACAACATTAACTACCATTTTTTTTTTGAGGACTTTGATTGTGGCAGGTCTTGTTCCAAGTCAAGTGTTTTTCATGTATTATTGGATTACTTTTACTTTGGAGTGTAAATCAGCCAATACGGAGTGCTTTCTTTGTGCTAGGAGCTAGAGACTCAAAAATGAATCTTACACAGTCCCACCTGCAGAGAACTCATGGGCTAGTGCTCACAGGCAAGTCAAAAACAGTTACAGTGCAATGTGACCAGAGATCTGCCCAGTACCTGGCACCTGGCCGCCTTTGAGGGAATGTCCAGAAAATGAATGGAAGCAACAGTTGTGAGAGAGACAAGATAAAGTTGCTGCAAGAAAGCAAATTCTCATTCTCCTTGGGAGATTAGCAGAAGGTTTCACAGAGGAAATTATACTGTGAGTTGAGTCTTGAAGAAGATAAAGTGTTTCTCCAGGTGGAGAAGAAAGGAGGATGCAGCACGTATTTTAGTGCTCCACCCACAGTGTTCTTAGCACAAAACATTTCTACGTGCACCTGGCCCATTCTAATGGCCAACACCAAATGCTCTTTGTCTGAGGGTCTTTCTGGTCACTGAAGTTTGCTTTGTCCTTGTGTGTGGCAGGCAGAGAGACGCTAGGAATGAACACTCCCTGGAAGCCCTCAACTGCTAACAGATGGGAGTTGGTGTATCAATACCCCACCTCCCTCCCACTCAGGTGCAATAACATCGAGGTGGGTATTCTGCAGAATCTCCCGTTGTTTCCCATGGTGATAACTGCCATTGATAATGCATCTTCTATGACTGGCTTCTTCCTTATCTCCTTTTCCCACCCTCCAGCAAAAGCTTTCTTCACATTCTGTGTAAAACTGCTATTCACCTGGAGGCTAGCTTTTGGGAAAATCCAAACCAAGAGAGTGAAAGAAGCATGGATCACCAACATGACACATTCCTGAAATGTGATCATTGATCTATTATCAATGATTAGGCTAGATATCTGTCATCATTGGCCATTCGCATTCTGATCTGGCTTGGACCAGCCCATTGGGGAACATCATCAATTCTCATTTTGCAGGTAAAGACTCCAATGCTCAGAGGAGTAAAGTGACTAGCTCAGGAGCACAGAGCCAGTGGTCGTGTGGTGCGCGCTAGAAGCCAGGAGCCTGTGATTCGAGGTCTGGAACACCGCCATGTCTTGCTGTACATCTTTCAGGGCTCTGTGACTCAGTTTCTCTGTGGGTTACTGTATATGATTCTCTGACGTAGGGTGCAAGGTATGTTTCTGTTGTGTGCCTCCCCTGTCCCTCAGCCACAAGCTACCTTCTTCCCTTGGGGCAGCTGACACATCTCACAGACCCCTGGAACAAGGTGGGGGCAGCCAGGAGGGTTTGTATGTTGGGAGGGGGTTAGTTTTGTGCCAGCAGCAGGTGCTGCTGTGCAAAGAGCTCCAGCCGTGCTGGATGGGGTCTGGATGCTGGCTTCTCTGAGGAGTTAGCCATCAGTTGATGAAGTCTGGTTGAATGAACACAAGATGCTTAGAAAAAGTGGGGCTGGGAAGGGTATCTATAACATGACAGTACTTCAAGCAGCCAAAAAGAAGAGTAGGAACTTCCGTGGGTAACAGGTTGGGAAATTTCCAAGGGAGGCTGTAATGGGCATTTGTCTTTTTCCCCCTCCTCTCCGACCAATTTGTTGCTTTGGGGTGCATCACCCCTCTCTTATTTTTAGTCCTGGGGTTGGGGTGGTCTGGAACTCACTCTCCACTGCAGGGAGTACCCTGATTGGCTTATACCAATCATCATTTTCCACTGTCAAGTCACCACCAGAGCCCATCAGAAGCCAAGGAGATGCAAGAAGGCCATCTGCTGAGATTTCTAGAAAAGAGACAAGACTTCTATTTAACAGTGAGAAGTAAAGATATAATCTCTGAGATAGATATGGTCAAACTGCTATAGGGTCGAGAGACACTGGAGCTTCTGGGTACCTTATAGGAGGCACCAGAAGCTTGCTTGATGCCTCAGAGGGAAGTGAGAGAGAAACAAGCACCACAGAAGAGTGGAAAAGCAGAGAAACGGGGACCTTGGAGACATTATTTGAGCTGCTGGATCAAGCCTTACCTGAAAGCAGCATACCAAGACTTCAACACATAAGTTAATATATTTTTCCTTTTTATTGGATGAAGGTTAGGTTTATTGAGGTAGAATCTGCTCGTGGTAAAATCCACATTCTTCAGTGTATAGTTTGATGTATTTTGACAAACACATATAGTCATATAACCACTACTACAAATTGGAATATCAGACAATTCCATCAACCACTCCCACCCCACCAAATTTTCCTGTATCCCCTCCCTGTCCTATTTTTTTAAAAAAAACAATTTTGGCTTAGTCCAATTTGAGTTGGGTTTTCTGTGAGGTGCATACCGAGTGTCTGACTAATAAAAGTCCCCAAGATCACCTCCTTCCTCCTTTTCTTCTCAGCCCCTTTTGGAAAAGATTTGTTAAATGTTTACCAGACACTGTGCTAGCCCCAGCCCTCAGTTCCACTCCTCTCTCCAGTAATCAGATTGGGTATCCCCATTTAGATTTGGAGGAAATGGTCGCCAAGAGAATAATCCGGTTTGCTGGAGTGGTGCTGCTGGCCAAAATGCTGTCCCTCTCAGCCCCACTCTGAAGAGCTTCTGGGAGAGTTGGCTGGGTCTTTCCCCAGCCTGGGAAGCAGAAGCCGGGGCACATTAATAGTGCAGATTACTAAGATGCTGCAGTCGATGAAAGGCTGGTGTTCTGCAGCCAGTTCCTTAGCTGGACAATGAGGAACTTGACCTTTCTGTGTTCAATAAACCAATCTCCACTAGAAAGTAGGTTCCCTGGTGGCAAGGGACCAAAAGCCAAGTTGCAGATGTCATTTTGGGTGGGTGGTGGCAGGCGGAAGGAGAAGGGAGATGTTGGGGGCTTGGGAGGCCTGAGTTTTGATCCTGCGCCACTATGTGGTTTGGGGCAGTCACTTCTGCACTTAGTAGGCACCTGCTGTGTGCCTGGACCCTGTAGACGAATGTCATTTGTTGTCATCCTACAAAAGGACCCAGGGATGCAGAGGAGGAGACTGCAGGATCACTTTGTCCAGTCCTCTGGTTGTACAAGTGGAGAAACCAAGTCTCAGAGGAAGACTTACACCCTGAAGGCTGTCCACACTCAATGCTTGTCGAAGCCCGCTCTGACCCACTCTGGCCACAGTCTCCCCACATTCCGAGGAGACTAGATCTGGAAGTGGATATTTCTTGGATCTGGTCACCCGGCAGAGATCGAACTCTAATGAGAGGCTGCCTGTGCTTCACCTGCCTCCCTCCCGCTGAAGCGCCTGTTCCGGCGTCTGCCCGCACCGGGACCACTTTCCTTCTCCCGGGAGGAGATCTGCCCTTCTCTAATTCCAACACTTTGTTAGAACCTTGACGGTGGAGAAGCCAGACAGACCTGGGTTTGAGTCTTGACTCTGGCACGGATGGACTGTGGGACTCTGCCCTTTATCTTAAGATCTCAGTGAGGAATCGGAGATGGTGGATGTGAGGATAAACCTACAACAGCCCTGCCTTGCCTTAAGCCACAAATATGAGGGCTCCGGATACCATCTCTGGACGTCGCTGAGATGTGCCTGGGCTGCCTTCTCATTTCTGGCCTCTGTGCTTCTGAGAGGTCTCTTCTCTCCATGGAAGTCCCCTTCCTGCCCCTGCCCTTCCTTCACCCTTCCAATTCCTGTATCCCAGGAGTAAGGCTGGAGAATCCGTGGAAAGAAGACACCTTTGCTTGGGATCCTTCGGATGCTAGCTGGCATGGGTTTTTGCCCTGGTTTGGAGCTGAGCATCAGTAAGGACTGATCCCCTGCCTGCAGCAGGTACGTCCTGGGAATGGAGGGAGGCCCCTCTGTGTAGATGGGAAGGAATGGCCACGTCCCCCTGCAGGAAGACCCGGTGAAGGCCCATCTGTGTCCAGCATCTTCTAGGCACCAGGGCTTTCTTCACTCAACCCTGATCCCAAGTTACATGGTTAACACTCTTGACCCCATTTTACAGAGGCAGGGAGAGACTCTACCACATCCCAGGATTGCACACAGAAACCTAGGGAGTGTTGGTACCTGTGCTGGATACAATGAGTTCCAAATTTCTCTTCAAAGAATCAGGATGTCAGTATGTTCAGTTCTTTCTCCTCTGTTTTAAAATTTAACTTCCTTGTAGTTTCAGTAAACAAGCTTCTCCACCAGTTCTAATCGTAGTTCATGTCTGTTCCCCCCGTCCCCTGCCCCATCCTGATGCATCCTGGGCACCTGCTCCAGTCATCTGCCTGGGTCACCTGGTCTGGTCACCTGCTTTGACCTTGGTTACCCCTGGCTACCTGCTGTAATCTGCCCTTAACTGTTCTTCCCGCCAAACCACCCGTCCTGCCACTCTGGCTCATATTCCTACCCTCTTTAACCAATCAGAATTAGTCTAGACTGTGTGGTCTAACCCTAGCCAATGGGGGAACAACACAGCAGTAGGGGCAGCCTCCGTCAGGAATGAGTGCCCCTTCCCCTCCCTTGTCCAGGTGTGCACTCACCATTGCTCCATCTGTGAGCCGCGCACTTCTGTAGAAGTACATTGCCTTGCTGAGCAGATTTATATTTGAGTGCCCCTTCTTTTGCAGCACGGAAAATTTACATATAACACCTGGGTCCAATGTCATGGCTGTTTCTGCTTTCTGAGTCACTTGGGCAAGCCACGCCCCCTTCTCTGGAGCCTGGGTAACCCCGATGCACAAAAGGAGGCTGGCAGTGAACTGGTTAGTGGTTCTCAAGCTTGGGTGTACATCAGAATGTCCTGGAGGACTCGTTACAATGCAGATCACTGGGCTCACCCCCAGCAATGAATCACTGATTCATTGATCAGGCATGGGGCCCAAGATATGCGTTTCTGACGAGTTCCAGGGAGATGCTGATACTGATGATCTGGAGACCACACTTTTCAGAACCACTGGTGGGCTGGATAAACTCAGGTTCTTCTTCTTTTTTTTTTTTTTTTTTGAGACAGAGTCCTGCTTTGTCACCCAGGCTGGAGTGCAATGGTGCAATCTCAGCTCACTGCAACCTCCGACTCCCGGGTTTAAGCAATTCTCTTGCCTCAGCCTCCCAAGTAGCTGAGATTACACCACACCCAGCTAATTTTTTTTTTTTTTTTTTGTATTTTTAGTAGAGGCAAGGCAGGGGTTTCTCCATGTTGGCCAGGCTGGTCTCTAACTCCTGACCTCAGATGATCCTCCTGCCTCAGCCTCCCAAAGTGCTGGGATTACAGGTGTGAAGGCATCGCGCCGGGCCTCAGATTCTTTTGAGTACTGACATTGAACGGTTTCTTCCAAGGACTGCTGAGTCTGCTGGCTTCCCCTGTGATCAATGACTCACTCCCCCAATGGCTCTGCTCACATGGGTCCCACCAGAGAGGATGTCCTGCGAATTTTCTGGCAAACTCAGAGAAGAGGTCCAGAGAGTGGAACCGAGAGCTCTGCAGCAATGGAGTTGGCTTTCAGCAAACTCCGAAACAGCACAGGTGAGTCGATGACATAGAGTTTCAGGAATCAATATTCTTGTGCAGCATTGGAGAACAGGGCTGGGGGGTGGCCAGGGGGGTCGAGGTGACAGCCTCCGGAAGCCCCCACCCCTCCACCACCCATCAGGATTTGCACTTCGTCTGCCAGGCTGCTCTGATATATCAGCTCTCTCCTGGGAGCTTCCCAACTTGTCGTTGGTAAACAAAGCCTTTATTTCCGAGGCCGGTGGGGAAAATTTTCAGGCCTTTATAATTAAGTGTCCCGGTGAAGGGCAGCTGCCGAATTCTGGCACTGGGTGCCCGTCGGGCTGGTGATGGATGGCACCAACACATCATCCCAGCGGCAGCCTGGCTGTGAGCTGTGGGGCTCATATATCACAACAGGCCTGGCTGGTCTTCACTATACACGGTGGAGGCCACAGTCGCCACGTAGCTTGGGCTCTGGGTAGGGATGGGGGTGAAGAGGGGCCTGGGCTAGTCTGGGTGTGGGGGAGCTTCCCTATTTTCTCATGGTTTAGATGAGGAAGCTGGGGGCCAGAGTGGGCTGAGGTCAGCCCCACACCTGTTTTCTCCTGCCTCCAATACCCTCACCATCCAACCCCTGGCTCTGGAAGACATTGAGAAGCCTAGGTTGAGTGTACCCTTTTCCCTGCTTCTTTCATCCAACCCATCCTCAGCATTCCTGTTGCTTCTGCCCCCTAAATGGCTCCATAATTAGGTGACTTTTCTCCTTATCACGATCACCGTCCTCGTCCAAGCCACCTCCTGTCCCTCTGTCTTGCTGTGCTCTCCTACTGTGGATGGGATGGAATTGCCTGCTCCTGAAGGTGGCCATGTGACTTTGTCACTAGACTGAAGCAGAAGTGTCAATGTGTCAGTTCCAGTCTAGACCTCCAGTGGCCTTGTGGCTTCCACTCTTTTCGATTCTGCCATCGCTAAGAGAAGGACATGCCCAGGCTAGCTTTCAGTCCCAAGAGAGGGTGAGACAGCTTGGGGCAAATTTGCTCCAGCTAAAATTCTCCAGCCAAGCCTAACATAGGGAAGAATACTCCCCAAACCAACTACTGACCCCTAGAAATGTGAGCTATAATAACAGATGATAGCTCTTACACATCATCAAGTTTTGGGTTTGTTTGTTATGCAGCAAAAACTAACTGATACATGTTGTCTATAAGCCCTTGCATGATTTGGGCCCTTCTGACCTCTTCAGCATCGTCTTCCATCCTTCTCCTCTGTGACTATTGCTCTTCCCTCTCAGAGCCTTTGCCCATACAGTGCTATCCATCCGTACAACTTTAACCATGGTTTTCTTCCTGCCCTTTAGATCTCAGTATAAAGTCACCTCCTTAGACCTTCTTTGAGCATCCTATTCAAAGTAAGTTTCCCAGTCTATTACATTCTCTGTTTCAATCTCTTGTTTGTGTGCTTCATAAAAGTTAAAATGTAAACAAGAACAGGCTGGGCACAGTGGCTCATGCCTGTAATCCCAGCACTTTGGGAGGCCGAGGCAGGCAGATCACCTGAGGTCAGGAGTTCAAAACCAGCCTGGCCAACATGGGGAAACCCCGTCCCTACTAAAAATACAAAAAAATTAGCTGGGTGTGGTATAATCTCAGCTACTTGGGAAGCTGAGGCAGGAGAAATGCTTGAACCTGACAGGTGGAGGTTGCAGTGAGCCAAAATTGTGCCATTGCACTCCAGCCTAGGTGACAAGAGTGAGACTGTGTCTCAACAAACAAACAAGAACATGTTAATTATTTTATGTTTCTCTTCTTGCCATTCCTTATTTTGTTTCTTCTCTCTCTCTCCTTCTTTGCTGCAGGTTCCACGATGGTCAGGGCCAGCTCTTGGAGTCTCTCCCCTTCTGGCCTTTGTCCCTAGCACTGACCTCAGTGCCTGGACATAGTAGGTGCCCAGTAGATAGAGGATGACTAACTGTCAACTGGATGTCTCACTGTGTGTTCAGGACAGAGCCAGGACAGAACCCAGCTCTTCTGGGAGGGAGCACCAGTGCCTGCTTTGGGCTGACAAGCAGGCTGACGTAATGCCTTTATGTGTGCAGTAATGCTGTGAGATTGGAAGGCTGGAGTTGGAGGTGACAGCAAACCTAGACAAATGGGGCCATTAGGTGTGGTCTCTGCAAGGCAGGGCAGGGGACATACACCTGTCGGGTCATCATCCCTGGTGCTCACACCATGCCTGGCCTAGACACCGGCTCCGTAACTACTGTCGGATCAGCAGATGAAAGACGCAGGTTCCTAACTCAGGGCTTAGGTGGGCCCCAAGGGGCCCATGACCCTTTGAAATGGTGAGCCTACTGAAGAGATCACAGCTCTCTGAGGGGCTCTATCACAAGGCAGGTTCTACGGAGCACTAATGCCCTTCTGAGCTTCACAGAGGTAATCAGATCTCTTTCTTACAGATCTTTTCAGAGCCTTTAATATGCTAATGAACTCTGCGATTCCCAGAGGGGATTAAGAATGCGGAGTGGCCCAGCGGTAGTGACCAGGGGATGCTTTTATCAGAGACTATTTCGTGGAATTCTTGGTCTGCAGGAAACACTGACTCAGAATAGGGTCACAAAGTACTGTCTCACAGGTCAAATCGAGCCCTCAAATATTTTTCACTAGGCCCTTGTAGAGTTTCCAAGGCGGTAACTCTTAGTTAAACATTTTTAACAATGAAATTTGCAGTTTCTCTTCAAGAAATAAGAAGTGGGCATTCTGGGCCCACATTCCTGCCTGGTGAAAACTGTAGAGCAGGCAGGGCCTGTGCGTTTGCCACAGTCCCCACCACACCCTACTGCCTTGCACTCTGTTCACTTATATATTTATCTTCCTTGTCTGGCCCTAAGCCTTCTCAGTTTGCCGCCAGCGACCCAGAATGTCTCCTGCCATCCCAGCAAGCTGAGCTTTGCCCTGGAGGGGAGTATGAACGTCTGAATCTCCTTTCCGGCTTGCACATTCTCTAGAGAAAGAAGGGACCCCGAGGGATGGCTCCGGGGAAGGGTGTCTGGGCTTGCCTGGGGAAACAGCTCCAATGACAGTCCCACCCTGGGCAGGATAAAGGGAAGGGAGAGAAAGGGGCAGCTCAGATTTCCTTTTAGAGGTCTTTGTGCTGTAGGGGGAGCAGGGGGGCGAAGGGGAAGGTTGGGGGTAGGGAGGCAGGTGGGAGGGAATGGAGCCTGAGGCTGGCTCATACCTCCCCAGAAGCTAATTGTTTGGCCTCCTTCTGTCTGAGAGGTCAGGTTGGGCACAGTATGGGGTCGGGGGGAGGAAATCTTGAGGAACTCAGGGGCTGCAGCTGCTGACCCAGGCTGTGACCACCTGGCTGGGGGATTGAGGGGGGCATAAAACTGGGCACAGGGTCTGGGTCATAATTCAGGAGCTGCACAGCCAGAAGTTCTGACTGAAGTAGGAATATGATTGCCATTATTTTTAAATAGTGTCACCAGAGCTGTAATTTTCAGTGCTTACTGTATGCTAGGTGTATTAAGCCTTTAAAAAAGTTCTTTAATTTATTATTATTATTTTTTTGGGACAGGGCCTTGTTCTGTAGCCTGGGCTGGAGGGCAGTGGTGGGGTCATTATAGTCAACTGCAGCCTTGAACTCCTGGGCTCAGGCGATCAAACCATCCTCCTGCCTCAACCTTCCAAGGAGCTGGGACTACAAGCACACACCGCTACACCTGGCTAATTTGTTTATTTTTATTTTTTTTTGTAGATACAGAATCTCACTATGTTGCCGAGGCTTCTCCCAAACTCCTGGGTGCAAATGATCCCTCCTGCTTGGCCTTCTAAGTGCTGGGATTACAGGCATGAGCCGCCGTGCCTGGCCACGTCAAGCCTTTTGCGTGCAGTAGACAGCAGTTCTCAAAGTTCGGCCCCGGGACCTGCAGCGTTCATGTTACCTAGGAGTTGTCAGTAATGCAAACTCTGCATGATACTTCTGAAGGTGGGGTCCGGCAGCCTGCATTTGGGGGAGCCCCAGAGGTAGTTCCTGTCCAGTTCATTTCACCCTCCCCACTGTGAGGCAGACAGTGCTGGGGCCTTGATTTTTACAGATGCAGAAACTGAGGCAGAAGGAGGCAAAGTGACTCGCTTGAGGACCAGAGCCCAGGCTGGTCTCAATCCAGAGCCCCAGTCTGGGACCCAGTAAGAAAACAAATTCCATTATTGGCAAAGCACCTTTTGATTTCCCATCCTAGCGACCATCCTGAGCACAGTCGTGATAAGGGGTAGGGAATAGCCCATTTCAGAGATGAGCAAACCAAGGGCCAGAGAGGCACGAGGAGCTGCTCAGCGGGGCAGGCCTAGAACTGGGCCTCCTAGCCCCCACTCGGTGCGGCCGGGAGGGAGACCCAGGGCTAAAGGAGGGCAGGACACCCACTCGGGCAGGCTACCTAAGTCAGGCACAGTGTCCCTCGTCTGTGACCCACGGACTGTACCCATTTTACAGATGAAGACACTGAGGCAAGACAAATTGCCACTCTGAGACCTCACCGAAGGTCTCACAGAGGGCAAGGGACGGAGCAGGGGTTTGCCCCCAGGAGATCTGGGCCTGAGGCTGCCCTACAGCTTTGCTTGAGGAGGAGGCTGTGGCCGTCGCTGCAGGCAAGCTCCTCCCCTCCCAATCAGAGGCACCATCTGATGCTCCGGGTGTGCGCCAGCCCCCTAAGGCCCCACACCCCCAAGGCTTTGCGCACATGGTTCCCTCCACCCGGAGTCCTCCGTTATTTGTGTAATGAGTCAAACGGCCCCTTATCCTTCCAGGGTCAGTTCAAGTGTTGGGTTTGCTCTGCAGCCTTCCGTGGTCCTCCCTGAAGCTGGGGAGGCTTTTCCTGGACAGACTCCTAAATGGGCTCGGGCCTCGTGCTCTCCAAGAAGCCTTCGCAGAGCCCCAGTTCCTCCTTGCTTCTTAATCACCGGTGCCTCACACTCCCGTTGAGGCACATTTCTTCCTGGCCCATGAGCTCTGAGCGAGGGGGGAGGGGGACCCAGCCATATTTGGTTTATCTTGTCCCCTCCCACCCCAGGTGTCCTCCCTCCGTGCCTGGCACCCACGTGGAGGACAGGCCTGGAGGTGAACGGCCGAGCAAGAGGAGGCCGGGGTGCACACCCCACTTGGGGCTGGGGCAGGGCCAGGGGGACCGTGTGAATGGCCATCCTGTTTGAGCTGCCCACCCGGGCCATGTGCTCACATCCTGTGTGGGGCTTAGGTAATGGGGCAGCAGGTGACGGAGCAGAGACCCCGGCAAGGCTGGCCCAGCCCCGCTGCAGGATGAGCCGACTTTTCCAGGCCCCACTGAGCACCGGTTCCTCCCACCGTCTGGCCCAGCTGCCAACACAAACACGGGGCTCTTCCCTCCAAGCGCTCTGGCTGCGGCGACCAGGGTCAGAACACAGCACACAGGGCTCCCTTCACCTTGCCCTGGGGATTAACCCTTTGCACCCTGCTCTGGCCTTAGGTCTGGGACACTGCCAAAGTGCAATTGAAGGCAGGTGACTCGGTTTTCCCCAGGGCTCCACAGGCTTCTGGGGCTCTGGGGAGGTCACAGTGCTCTGTGCTTCTCAGGACTTTGCTTGTTCACCTTTTCACCTGGCAGATGGGGAAACAGACCTGGGAAAGAGAAGGTGGTCTCCTGTGGGGACTCTGTGAGCCCCCAGTTTCTACCCGGCTTCTCGTCTGTACATTGGGTATGGAAGCAGGAATTCTGGACACACCGAACTGTCAGAGACCCTCAGACTGAGATCATTCTGCCTATGGGGATACTGAGGCTCAGAGAGGAAAAGGAACTCACGCAGGGTCCCATTGCTGGTTGGCTTTGGGGCTAGGACGCTGACGATGACGATAATGATGATGACGAATGAAAACCAACAGTTCTCATGTTCATCATGCGCTGGGGCCTGCTCTGAGGGTTTACGTTCCTCAGCTCATTTAGTCCTTGCAATAGCCCCAGGAGGTAGGAATTCATTAGCGTCCCCATTTGACAGATGAAGGAACCGAGGCACAGAAAGGTTAAGCCACTTGCTGAAGGTCACACAGCTAATCTATGGAGGACCCATGAATTGTTCCCCCATAGCCTGGCCCTTGAGTCAGGGAGGGCTTCCATCAGTTGCTTCTGTCTCCTGTCCAGTGTCCCTTCCAGCTTAGTCCTCCTGGTCCTCTCTGACCTCAGGATCCTCATCTGTGCAGTGGGGATAAGAATCCCTGCCCTCCCTGCCTTTTGAGGCTACTCAGAGGAGCCAGGGTGCTGTTGGGAAGGAGAAGCATATTGCAAACTCTGAAGGGCGCGCCAGGCGAGGGTGGGCTTTGCTTCTCATTTGCGTGTGCAGGTGAGGATGATTTCAGGGTGTCTCCTTTACACTGCCCCTTGGTGCCTTGCCACCATTAGCATCTTCTGGGGGATGGAACTAGTGGCACAGTCAAGGCACAGGAAACTGAGGCTCAGAGAAGTGAGGACATCTGTCCAAGATCACCCAGCCCTGGATGGCCAAACCAGGACTCATTCCAGAGCATCCTGTCCAGCCTGCCTGCTCCCCTCTTGCGCACAGTAAAGAAGCACAACGTCACCCAGCTTTTGCTCACCACTCATCACTTCCCCCTGCAGTTTCCGAGTTGGGGGCAAAATGCAACCAACCAAACCAATCACAAAGTAAACAATAAAGAACCCTCTTAGCAAAACCTCGCTGCTTTCTGTTCCTCCCAGAAGACCTGAGGATTCTTTTTCCGTATATCTGCAGGAGGTGGGGGCCCAGCGAGGGAGGGCGGTTTGCCCTCTGACTCTTTGTGGCCAGCTCCGGGGGGAGTGTTTCTGAGGCCGGCTGCCTCATAGGCCCCGGTGCCCCCTGCTGTAGCCCTCTCCTCTTCTCCAGGTCTCCTGGCAGGGCCCAGGGGGGCCTGGGCTCTCGTCAATGCATCTTAGCAATCGGAATGTGCCCTCTGACCCCGCCTTCGCCGCCCCGTGAGTTTCAGAGAAGGTTCTTTTTTCGAAGCCCCTGCCCCTCGGCCTTCTGGAAACAAATGGAGCTTGATTCTGTCTGTGGGTGGCTCGCAGAGCTGCTGTTTGGGGGTGTTCCTTTAAAAAAAGAGTCTTCTGAACCTCTGCAATGTTCGAAGAAGGACTTTTATTTTTGGCCGGGAGAATCCAACTGGTGTTTGGAATGCATGGTCGTCAGCTGTGAGAGGAAAAGAGATCCTGGCCATCTTGGGGAGAAAGAGACGCTGTGCTAAGCCCCCACCTGATAGCCCAGATTGGGTTTCTCGCTGACCTTTCATTTGATTCCGACAGTCCTTGCAAGAGGGGCTCCCTTGGGGGCTAGAGGTCCTTGATGACTTAGAAAGTCAGGGGCCACATTCTCTAGAACGTGCCAGAGCCCTGGAAGGAGCCCTTGAGCTGGAGAGAAAGGAGCAGGGTGGGAGAGTTGCCTGAAAGCCGGTCCAGCAACACGTCAGAGCAGCCACATCCCTGGCTCTTCATCTCTGCTGGATGAGAACTTCCTCTGAGTTGGACAAACAGCCTTCCTCAGTCTCCCTTCCTTTCCCATCAAAGTGTGTCTCAGGGAGTCCCAGCCTGGCAGTATATTTCTCCTTGAGGGCTCCATCAGCTGAAAGAGTGAGGGACAGAGTCTCAAGACCTCTGTTCACTGTCCCTGCCTCAGCTACGGGGTGCCCCCTCAGGCATCACTCTCCTCATTTCCGTAATGAAGAGCCAGGATCCTACTGTCTTTGTTCCAGATCAGAGCTTGGTAGACTTTTTCTCTAAAACTGTTCTCCAAGGGCCTTACACAGTACATATTTTTGGGTATGTAGTCGTTGCAGAACTACTCAATTCTGTCACCATTCCATGAAAGGTATCACAGACACTATGGAACCGAATGAATGTGGCTGAGTTCCAATAAAACTTTATTGGGCTGGGCGTGGTGGCTGATGCCTGAAATCCCAGCACTTTGGGAGGCTGAGGCGGGTGGATCACGAGGTCGAGGTCAAGAGATGGAGACCATCCTGGTCAACATGGTGAAACCCTGTCTCTATTAAAAATACAAAAATTAGCTGGGCATGGTGCATGTGCCTGTAATCCCAACTACTTGGGAGACTGAGGCAGGAGATTTGCTTGAACCTGGGAGATAGAGGTTGCCGTGAGCCGTGATTGCACCACGGTTCTCCAACTGGCGACAGAGCGAGGCTCTGTCTCAAGAAAAAACAGCAGCAACGGCGACAACAACAAAACTTTATTTTCAAAAACAGGAAGTGGGCTGGACTTGGCCCATAGCCAAATCTCCTGCTAGATGGCCACCCAGTCCCATCTAGCAGGCGAGGGCCATCCAGGCTACACCAGCATGGAGCAGGCTGTCCAGGAGCCAGAAACGGCCCCACACAGAGCAGGGGTGCAACTCAAGTGGGAGGGTCCCCAGAGCTTTCTGAGACCAAAACTGAGGCACAGAGGGGGCGTGTCAATCCAGGCGCCCCAGCCCATGGGGATGGATCAGTGAATAAATAGCACCTGGGCAGGCTAGGCTGATGCCTGTAATCCCAGTACTTTGGGAGGCTGAAGTGGGAGGATCGCTTGAGGCCAGGAGTTCAAGGTTGCAGTGAGCCAGGATTGTGCCACTGCACCTTAGCCTGAGAGACAGAGGGAGATCGTGTCCCTCCCTCCCAAAAATGAAAAGGACCTGGGGCTCTGGGCTCTCCATCCCGTGCTCTACATTCCCTGTTTGTAGCCATGTGGCTCTGGGCTTGTTTATTTATTTGGACACCTCCTTGTCCTGGCCTATGATCTCAGTCGGGATAGCTTCAGGGTGTATGTAAAGTGGGAGGGGCCATTCAGTGCCAAAGCCATCTCTGGCCACCTGCCTAGATTCCCAAGCAAGGTCATTGATCTTCCCACTGACCCATTTGTGGGTGGCCCCTTTGTGTCAGCCAGGACCTCTCTGAGAGTAGACGTGACCAAGGGGTCGATCCTGGACACGAGGTTGGAGTTTCAGCCTGGCTGGCACGATTTTGCTGGAGGGTTTCAAATGGGGACATGGGCTAACGACAAGGGCTTATGGTGGACACTTGGATCAAAAGATGGAGTGAAAGGCTTAGATTCAACCTTTACTATCTTCTGTCTGTGTGATCTGGGAACTGTACCTCAGTTTCCCGTCTATACAACAACCTTGGGGGCTCTGGGGAGGAGCGGGAGTGATGAATGCAGCGCAGACACAAGGTGCCTGGCTTGAGGTCAGTCCTCACTAAATAGAAGCTGTCCTGATTATTGCTGTCGTCACTGCTACAATGACTACGATGATTGTTACTAGCAGCCAAGCACAATGATTCATGCCTGTAGTCCCAGCACTTAGCTGGGGAGGTCGAGGCTGCGGTGAGCCATGATTGCACCACTGCACTCCAGCCTGGGTGACAGAATGAGACCTTGTCTCAAAAAAAAGTAGAAAAAAAAAGAAGTATGATTACTTCCACTATTACCACCCTCCTGCCTTCACTATTACTCATCTAGGATTCATTTTATAGAATGCCTTTTTTTGCTCTGTTTTTCTGTGGTAGAGTAGAAAAAACATGGCTATCAATATCCCTGGGTATTGAGTCTGGCTTAGTTCTCAATTTGCTGTGTGACCTTGGGCACATGAGTACCCTTGCTGAGCTTTTTTAAGAAAACGTTTAACTTTGCAATTATATTACCGACTCACAGGACTGCGGGAAAAAAGTACAAAGTCCTACGTACTCTCCCTGCGGCTTCCTCCAATGGCAACAGCTTATATGGCTGTAGAATGACCTCAACATCAGGAAATTGACATTGGTACACTCCTGTTCGCTGGATCATGGACTAGATTGTATTGTCAGCAGTTTTTACATGGATTTCAGGGGTGTGTGTGTGTGCGCAGTTCTGTGCAACTTGGTGCCATGTAGGGGTTCCTGTGACCACCACCACGATCGAGACACAGAACGACTTCATCACCCTAGAAGAGCACCCTTGCCGCCCCTTTAGAGTTGCGTCCGTCTCCCATCCTGTTGCTATCCCCAGGCAACCATGAATCTGTCTTCTATCTCTGCAGTCTTGTCATTTTGGAAATGGCACGCTGGCAGCCTCACAGCAGCGTCACGGTGTGGCTCTTGGCTTGTGTATTCATCCGGGCTCCTCCTTGTCCTGGCTCTTGGCTTCCACCGGGGCGGCTCCTGGGCAGAGGTATGTAAACGGATCTCTCTGAACTTGCTATCTCCATTTGAGAACGTATTCTCAAATATCCTTCTTCAAAAAGCCACGGTCCTGTGTGAGGACACAGTCCGCTGTGCTTTCATCTCTGTCTGTAGAACAGAATGGCTGTGAGGCAGATGGGGACACTGAGGCCCTCCCAGCAGGGAAACCCAACTGGTCTCAAGCCACATAGCAAGTGAGCTCATGAGTTCAGCTTGCTCCCAACTCAGTCCCCAAGGATGCCATCAGCCCAGCAAAAACACAAACAAACAGCCTAACCAGGTGACAGAGCTCCAAACAGCCCCACGGACCTCCCACCCACCTCGTTCCTTGGGTGGCATCTGGCTTCTGGGCACCCTCTCTGCTCATGACAGTTTTCCCAGATGCTCCCCCTCCCACCCTCTCTGGCCCTCACCAGCACCAATGGAAAAACTGATGCCATGGTGCATTTGGAGAGAGAGGCTGCAGGTAGACCCGGCCCCCGCCCAGGTGAGCTGGGGCCACCAGCCCCCGCACATAGACGGGCCCCTCAGACTCGGGGCGCTGGGCAAGGGAGCAGACGCGTGTGTCAATAAATGCCGCGGTTGGAGAGCTGACCCACGCCCTTGCTGGAATTAAGAGCTTATTCATAACTCTCTCTCACCACCAAAACACACTTTGGAGAGGTCTAAAGTAAACAGTGCCATTTAACCTGACCTCCTCGGGGCTCGTGGCTCTGCCCAGGCCCTGCCACTCAGAGGGGAAATTTGGCACCTTTCCCCCCAGACCACTTGGACCACCCCAAAGTCTCCCACTTAGAGAAACAATCAGATAATCTCCGGGGCCCAGCGAGGGGGGAGATGCGTGTTGGGGGAGGGTGGTGATGGATGCAGCTGCAATGGAGGTGGCCGCCTATGACGGAGAGCACGTTGAGGAATCTGGATCCTATTCCAAAAGCAGTGGGAAGCCACAGCAAGGATTTTAAGTAGGGAGATGATGTGAAATGATTTATGTTTTTACAAATATTACCCTGACCGCTGTGTGGAGAGCTGACTGCAGGGGGCAGGAGTGGAAGTTGGAAAGCTACTGGAGACACACAAGTGAGAGATGGTGGTGGCTGGGGCAGGGTGGCAGCAAAGACAGAAGGAGGCAGTCCAGCCCACCATGGATTTCAACACCCATTCCATCCATCCATGGAGGCAGCAACGATGACGGGGAATGGTCATCCCTTTTAGAAGGGATGGTGGAATTGAGAAACCGGTGTGGGCACATTGAGTCAGACGTGAGCAGAGGTCTTCCAGGCGGATCTGACGGGCCATCAGCAACACATTCTTGGAGCTTCAGGAGGCTCCAGCCTGGGGTGGTCATTGAGCATCCTCAACCCGAGGGTGGGATTTGGTCACAGGAGCGGATGGGATCACCCAGGCAGTGAACCTGGGGCTTCATATCAGGCAAGAGGGGCACCTGGCATAGGAGACCCTGGATGAGGAGCCTCAAGTCCGGGGAGAATGACTGAAGAGGGAAGATGTCCATGGTGCTGGATACCCCTGAGGGGTCTAGTAGGGTGAGGCTGAAAAGGCTCAATGGAATTCAGCAATATGGAGGGCATTGGTGGCCCAAACTGGAGCGTATTTAGAGGGTGGTAGGGGCAGGAAGACCACTGGAACAACAGCAGTAACAAAAGAGCCCAGAAACAGACCCCTGTGCCTATGGAAACTTCACACACGGTGGAGGATACATGGCCATGTGGTGAGGAAGGGGTGGACCATCTAAAAACAAAGTGCTGGAAGGTGGTGATTAGTACACACATTGTGGCAGGCAGTCTTCGAAGTGGCTGCCATGATTCCTGCCTCTTGGGATTCATGCCCTTGTATGATCCTCTCCTCTTGAGTGTAGGTGGAACCTGTGACCTGCTTCTATCCGATAAAATGTAGCAAAGGGAATGGATGTCACTCCCTTGATTATGTTACATTATCATAGTCTGGTTTTTTTCCCTCTTGATCTTTATTTTCGCGTTAATTGGTTTTAAAGAAACAAACTACCATGAATCATATATCTGCAAGGTAATGAACTCTGCGAACAAGCTAAGGAGATTGAAAGAGGATCCTTCCCTAGCCAAGCCTCTGATGAGAACCCCGCTCCAGCCAGCACCCTGATTGTTGCATTGTGACATCCTAAACAGAGGCTCCAGCTAAGCTGTGCCAGGCTCCTGACCCACAGAAACTGGGATAATAAACGGGGTGTCCTGGGAGGCCTGTATTTGTCGTGGTGGGAGATGACTCAGAATGCGGATGGAACGGCAGTAGAGGGGGAAGTTGAAGGTGGAGAAGACAGGGAAAGATGGAGGGCAGGAGGCCCGAGCAGGAAAGGGGCCCCAGAGGCAGACACAGTCCCCTGAGGCCCCGAGGCCCCTACCTGCCGCCCCTCTCTGAGTGACTCCCACCCCTCACCCTTTCAGGCTCTGGATGGAGGAGATAAATAACGCCTGCTACGCCTGTCACAGATATTTGAAAAACATATTAATCACTTTAATAAATATTAGCTCAGAACAGCAATAAACAGTCTCCAGCAACTCCTCTCTGCGGCTGTGTTACAATGAAAAATATGCTAATATGGGTGTCTAATTGATCGTGTTTGAGTAACTTCCTGTATGACACTAAGGACAGTAAGCATTTGAGGCAGCATCAGAGTCAAAGCCGGCATCTCCCAAACTCTGGAACAACTCCCTCCTCCTTTCCTGCAGGGTTACACTGTGGAGGGGAGAGGATCTCTCTAAATAAAGAAATGGTAGATCTCTCAGCCGCCAACCTGTGGAGACATTTTGGGGACCCAATGGGGAGCAGCCAATTGGGTTGTGGCTCCTACGGGCCGGCATCTCACCGCCAACGTCTCCTTTCATCTTTGCCGTTCTACAAGGTTGGGCTTACGGTCCCATTTCCAGGAAGGGAAAACCGAGGCTGGGGGGTGGGTAAAGAGACTCATCCAGGACTCCTGAGTGGTGCAGCCAGGATTGCCCTGCAGGCTTGGAGATGGAGAGGACATGCACAGGTTTCGGATTCAAATCTGTGCATGTCCTCTCCGTCTCCAAGCCAGGAGACCATATGATAGGAACTCTGGAAACATTTCTGCGGCTATGAATCCCTCACCGACAACTCACAGTTCAGCTCCACAGACAACTGGGCGAGGTGATCCTCAAATTTCCTGGGTACTTCCCTTCTGGCGCCAGACAGATTCTCACCATGTGGAATCTTCGCTCATCTCATCCATCATCTCCTGCAATCAACAATGTTGCCTCCTCTCACTTCGGCCCTTGCCTCGGTGAAACGTATGTCCCGGACCCTTGCAGCGTGCACAAACAGACAAGGTAATTCCTGCGGCGATGGAGGCTGATCAGTGCATAATCCTGGCTCTTGCACCCTCCTCTCCTTGCACTGGAGCACTCATCAGCCACTCACAGCTGCTGATGTGACCCTGAGTCTAGCTCAAATCCGTTCTCTCTTCTCCATCCTCCTGACTTACCAGTAGCATCTCCCTCCCGGGCTCCTGCTGCAGCCTGCCTTGGAGGCAGAAGACACAGGGTCCCGTGGAAGCTCCCGCCCCTGGATGGGACAGCTTCTAGGTTCCTTTCCTACCCTCTGCGAGATGACGCTTTAGGTCATGGGTTGGCAAACATTTTCTGTGAATGGCTGGGAAGTAAATATTTTCAGCTTTGCAGGCCACGGACCTCTCTTGCAGCTTCTCGATTCTGCTGTTGCAGCAAGAACTCAGCCGTGGATAATACACAAATGAAGAACATGCCTGTGTTCCAAGCAAATGTTATTTATGGACACTGAAATCTGAATTTGATAAAATGTTTATGTGTCCTGATTTATTCTTCTTTTGATTTTTTTTCCCTGATCATTTCAAAAATGACTATAATTTCTACCATGTGGGCCACACGTAAAAGGACTGCAAAATGGATTCGGGCCACGGGGAGTGGTTTGAGGACCCTTGTTCTTACTGATTTATTTTTCTTTTCAAAAAAATCAAAACATTTGAGTTTGTCGGTTTCCCAGCGAATGCTCTGGGTGGCACTGACATGGCCAATGCAGACAGGGGAAACTGGAAGGGATATTTTAGTGGACAAAAAAGACTGACAAAAGATCAAGGTTATTTTGGGAGGCGAGTGACAGGCAGGCTTCAGGGACTGGAGACCTTTCTGTCTTGATCCGAGTGCTGGTTTTATGGGGGCGTGGATGCTGTGAAAATCCAGTGAGCTGGATTCTGATGACAGGTGCACTTTATTGCATGTACATTTCACTTCCGTGGAAAGTAGAAGGCTGGGTGCGGTGGCTCATGCCTGCAATCCCAGTACTTTGGGAGGTTGAGGCGGACAGATCACCTGAGGTCAGGAGTTCCAGACAAGCCTGGCCAACATGGTGAAAGCCCTTCTCTACTAAAAACACAAAAATTAGCTGGGCTTGGTGGTGCATACCTCTATTCCCAGCTACTTCGGAGGCTGAGGCTGAAGAATCACTGGAACCCAGGAGGTGGAGGCTGCAGGTGAGCTGAGATTGCGCCATTGCACTCCAGCCTGGGTGCCAGAGCAAGACTCTGTCTCAAAAAAAAAAGTAAAGAAAAAGGAAAGCTGATTCTGTCCTGTTAGTGAGATATTATGGGCACACAGGCACTCCCAAGCCATGTTGGGGACGTGTAATTGAGATATGTAAAACCTTCTTTATTCAATAAATTCTTATTGAATACTTACAACTATGCACCTACATTTTATGAGCAAAATGTGTATTGGATTTATCGTAATTGTTCTCATTTAAACATACATCAAAAATGATATGTACAAGGTGCAGTGGAATTGTCCCCATGGAAGACAGTTTCCTTGTGTTTGTCACATAGAAAAAGAAGAGCACACCTCTCATGACCCAGTAATACCACTGGGAAGAATGTGCCACAGCACACGCTCACACGCACGTGCGAGGACTTGTGTGCCTGGGTCACCTGGCTGGTTGGGAACCACTGAGGTGCGGACTAGCTGTGTAAAAGATGGCACATCCAGAGATGGGACACAGTCCCTGGAACAAGGACACTGTCATTGTGCTGCTATGGAATCATCTCCCCAGGGCTTTGTGCCATAAAAGACAGGAGTGGCTACGGAAAGTCACCATTTGTTGACCTCCTGGGACCACATCATTGGCCCTGCTTGGTGGGGTCTCTCCCTTGTCACGATAAAATCTATTTAAATCGTAAAGAAAAAAGAAAGTTGCCATTTGTATGTGAAAACGAATCACACACACACACACGTGTCCATTTTCATATATAAGCATAAAAACTTTCTGGAAAGACACACAAGGCACCGACACGGTTGCTGGGCTCAGGGTGGGCAGACGAGTGCACACACACACACATCTCTGGGGCTGTTTCATCCTTTCTACGCATGTGCGCGGTGACTTTACAACCATGGACAAAAGGCTCCTTTAAGAGGTCTAGGGGATGGTTTCCCATACACGGAGTGCCTACTAAGCTCCCAATATTTCCACATCCCCTCTGCCTCTGCCCCAGTGAATCCTCTGGTTCATCCCAGGGGGCCCCCCGGAGAACCCGAGACAGCCCAGCTGCTCTGCAGACCCAGCGTGCCCCGTGCTGGTCTGAGGGGCACAGCAAGGCTGGTGGTGAGTGCAAACAATGGGCAGGACAAAGGACCCTTTGTGCTTTTCGTCCAGCCTCAGCAGAGCCTCAGGACGAGCCTCTCCGGTTACGGCCCCCGAGGGCTTTCCCATTCGGCAGACGGAGCCCCAGGGTAAATATTCCTCCCAGGATCACCTGTCAGGCATGGGGGAGGGTCTCCTTGGGGCAGGAGTCGCCACAGGCCCAGTGGGTCATCCCAGCTTCCCAAACAGCAGCCCCACGGGGGGTGGATGGATGGCCCCAGCGGTGTGGTTCGAGGCAGGGCAGCTGATGGGGATCCTGGAACACCAACCAGCCAAATGACCCAGGCAAGCAGCCTTGTGTCTCTGAGACTCAGTTTCCTCGTCAGGAAGATGGGGTGATGGTCGTGCCCAGATATCCTGAGGGTAGAGTGTGGTGAGGATTCAAAGAGTTGATGTCTGTGAGTGCCTGGCTCGGTATACTTTTCAAAAGTAGAGGAGAGTGGGAATAAAAAAGGTACAGCCACTTTGGAAAACAGCAAGGCAGATCCCCAAACGAATAAACATACGGTTACCATGTGACCCACCAATTCCACTCCTAGGTATCTACCCAAGAGAAATGAGAACACATGGCCACACGGAAACTTGTACATTACAGCAGCGTTATTCATAAGAGCTGAAGTGTGGAAGTAACCCATGTGTCCATCAGTATAAACGAATACACAAACTGTGGTCCACCCAGACCACGGGGCATTACTCAGCCTCAAAAAAGAGTGTCGCGCTGACGCACGCCACCACACGGACGAACCTCGAAGACTTTATTCCAAGGGAAGGAAGCCAGACACAAAATATCGTGTACTATATGATTCCATTTATATGAAAAATTCAGATCTGTGCAATCCATAGAGACAGAAGGTAGATTCGTGGTTTTCAGGGGCTGGGAGGGGGGGTGGTGGGAGGATGGGGTGATAGCTAAGAGGAACTGAGTTTCTTTGTGGGGTGGTGGAACTGTTCTAAAACTGAGAGTGGTGACGGTTGCTCAAATTGTGAATAGACTAAAAACGTTCGAATCGTGTGCTGGAAATGGGCAAATTAAACGGTCTGTGAATTACATCTCAGTGAAGCTGTATTTTTTTTAAACAAATAAGCTTTTAAAAAGCTGTTAATTTAAAAATAAAAACTTGGGAAGAGGCTCCTGGCAGAGCCGAGACCAGAGGAGTACAAGCAGAAGGAGAAAGGAGGTTAGGAAGAAAGGGAGGGGAGAGAACCATCGGATGGTGAGTGGGCTGGGGAGTCAGGCCCCTTTCACTGTGGACCCAGCCCCTCTGCCTATCTCCTGGGGGGCAGAGGGGGTCCCAGTGCCACCGCTGCCAGGGGAGTTCAGTCGTTCCTGCAGGGAGGGAGTCGGGGGACTCTGTGAGGATGGCTCCGCCATCTTTGTCGTGTGGGCCTCTGGCTAAGCCCCCGAAACACACTCGGCCTCAGCTCCTCACCTGGAAAGAGAGGCATCTGACCGCTTGTGACCACCATGATCCTGAGGTTTGAAAGAGGTGGGGGGTGTCAGTGTGCCTGACATGTAGTAAGTGCTCATTAAATGATGGGGGAGGGAGAGGAAGAGAGACCGAATTGCACTGACTTAATTTCAGCCGCATCAGTGATCTTTTCCCCTCCGTTCCACCCAAAGTCTAAAGGAGCAATGAGGATAAAGGGCTGAGAATTTGGGCACCTGAATTCCTGGCTGCCACCTTACTGGCTTGGGCCTCCGTTTGCCTCTCTGCCGTTATCTTCCTCCTCTTTCCTCCCCATCCTCCTCCTTCTCCCCCTGGTCCATCATGCCGTGCACTTGGCGGTGAATGGCAGGTTCTCACCCTCCACTCTGCTTTCCTGGATGTTGCTCCAGGTGTGTCACAGGAGCTTCGACGTAGTGATAGGAGGTCCTGGACTCTGGGCAGGAGGACTTCCCAGTCAGTGAGACACCTGGCCTCTGAGCAGCGAGCGCCTCTTCAACTTGGCACCTGGCAGGGGCTGAGATCATCCCGTCCCGGAAAATCCACCCATCCTCTAGGCAGAGTTCCCCAAGTAGAGGAATCCTGATTGCCTTTCTTTCTGGACGCCCTGATAAAGCTGCAGAAAAAAAAAAAAATCCCAAACCAATCCAAATCAAACCAAACCAAAATAGCCCAACACCAAAAACAAAAACAAAAACAAAAACCGTGACTGTTGCTTTGAATGCTGCCGCTGTGTTGTGCACTTTGAAGCCGCCTCTCAAGCGCTGTCTTCTCTGCTGCGGCCACTTTCCGACTGGGGACCCTCCATCCATCCCCTGTTGATCTGAATGAGGAGCCTTCGACCTTGCTTGTGAGGTGAAAACTCGTCCCTGCTCACAGGCGAGAGAGGGCACAGAGAGGCAGATGAAGCATTTTGAGATCAGGTTAAGGAGAAAGGGACTCCTGGCATTCAGTCCAACCCCAGGGACTGAGTGGCTGTGTTTACAAAAAAGTTCCTTCCCAGCACTCTTTTTTTTTAAACTGGACCTTAGATTCTGGGGTACATGTGCCGATCATGCAGGACGGTTGCATAAGTACATACATGCCATGGTGGTTTGCTGCCTCTATCCCTATATCTGGCATTTCTCCCCGTGTTACCCCTCCCCAACCTCCCCACCCCCCGCTGTCCCTCCCTTAGCCTCCCTCAATAGACCCCAGTGTGTGAAGCTTCCCTCCCTGTGTCTGTGTATTCTCATTGTTCAATACCCGCCTATGAGCGAGAACATGTGGTATTTGGTTTTCTGTTCTTGTGTCAGTTTGCTGAGAATGATGGTCTCCAGATTCATCCATGTCCCTACAAAGGACATGAACTCATCATTTTTTATGGCTGCATAGTATTCCATGGTGTATATCTGCCACATTTTCTTTGTCCAGTCTATCATTGATGGGCGTTTGGGTTGGTTCCAGGTCTTTGTTATTGCAAATAGTGCTGCAATGAACATACGTGTGCATGTGTCTTTATAAGAGAAAGATTTATCGTCCTTTGGATATACACCCAGCACTCTTTAGCTATATTTTTACCTGGTGGATTCAGAGCCGGGCCCTTTGAGTTTTCCCCAGCAGATGCTGGGTCTCAGGGTATTGTCTGCTGATGGAAGGAATGTGTGGGGCCCAGGTTAGCGGTGAGCCGTGCTGGAGCTGAGGGTGGTGGACAGGACTGAGGGCCACGGTCACAGCTCTGAGAGGCTGCAGGGGTGGGGCCTACAGGGGGAGCTTTGGATGTGGGGACAGCCTGGGCCGGGATGGACTGGTGGGTCCAGAAGACACACACTGGAGGTCCTAGGACGGCAATACTCAGCCTCAGCCTCCTATTCCGAGGCCGTCCTTAGCTCCTCTGGCTGCCTCTCCACTCCTCTCCCCCCACCCCCGATTCCCCTGCCCCAGGTCAGCCATTATCTCTGCTCATCTCTGTTTTCCATTACTTTTTTTTTTTTTTTTTTGACACGGAGTCTCACTCTATCGCCTAGGTTATAGGGCAGTGGCACCATCTCAGCTCCCTGCAACCTCCTCCGCCTCCCGGGTTCCAGCGATTCTCCTGTGCCAGCCTCCTGAGTAGCTGGGATTACAAGCGCCCGCCACCATCCCCAGCTAATTTGAGTATTTTTAGTATAGACAGGGTTTCACCATGTTGGCTAGGCTGGTCTTGAACTCCTGGCCTCAAGTGATCCACCCGCCTTGGCCTCCCAAACTGCTGGGATTACAGGCATGAGCCACCACTCTGTTTTAAGAGGTGGTATTCTAAGTGACCCTCCTGGGCCAGCTTCAGCCTTGCATCCACACGGTAGTGGAGGAAGTTTCAGAAACCTGATCCCGCCACCTCTAGCTTCCAGCCCTCCACATCGTGTCTGCTGCCCCCACCCCGGTCCACTGTGTCTGACCTTCCCACGGGACAACTCCCTGGTGCCTCACCCCACTTCGCATCTCAGGTGACTCACTGCTGACTTGGATGTGGCTGGCCTGACTCACATGCAGCCACAGCCCTGGAACATTCAGGGGCTCTGAAGATATTCACTGAATTCAACAGAGGACTGGCCCAAAGTCCCAGAGGGACTTGACGGCAGAAGGAGGCTGGGAAGAGGGCGGGAGGGGAATGATGATAAAGCACCTAAAGTGTGCTAGGCCTGGCCCACAACACGTGTGCACGCGTTATCTTATATCTTCACATCAGCCTTTCGAGGGGGGATGATCCTGTCCCTAGTTTGCAGAGGAAAAGACTCAGGCTAAAAGGAAGTGAAATCTACAGCTCAGAAAAATAAAGCAGAGAGGAGTCAGGCCGAAATTTGGACCCTGGGCCTGAGCTCACTCAGCACAGGTTCATTTAGAAATAGACGCCAAAGACCTGGATCTCTGACCCTCTCTGTCTTTTATCGGTGAGGCGCTTCTGCAGGCAAGGCCTCAGCTGCCTCATTTGTAATACGGGGGGTAGTAGTGGTGATTGCGTGTAATGCTGCTAGCATATACGAGCATATATGCACTACCCCCATATGCAAATGAGAATATTTGTACCCCCATATTACAATTGTGAATGAAGCAGAGGATGTTGGTGCCCACCTGTTCCTCCCGGGCTCTCACCGTGCCACGTGGGCCCACTCCATGGCTTCCAACACGATGAAGCGCAGGGAGCCAATGCCCGGGGCAGTACCTCTCAGCCCATGGCGGAGCCTATGGGGGCTGGAGGATAAATACCAAGCTCCATTGCTCCTTGGGCGAGACAAATCCCAGGCACGTTCCATGCTGGCTCCCAGAGGCCCCCAGTGGGACAGAGCCCCAGCTGCCCACAGCCGAACCTTGATTGCTAATGAAGCTTCCCTCCTGGCTTCACTTCCCCACCCTCTCACGTCCCCATACACCTCAGTTCTTTCTGCAGGATGCGCTTTGGGGCAACCCACACTCCAATCAAGAAGGGAATTCTCCTTGAAACATGAAGCAAAGTTGTTCCTATAGCCTTTCTATAACCCCTGTCCTCCTTTCCCCCCATTAGGGCAGGGAAGCAGTTTGCATTTATCACCTGAAGGAGGGAATGATAAACTTCAGAAACCAGAACGCTGGATATAAACAACAGGTGGAGGAGAACTGGGGATGAGTGACCCCTCTCCCACCTCCAAACCAGACAGAGACTTCCCAGGTGGGGCAGGCAGAGGAAGGCACAGAACGGGGCTGCATGCCAGGGTCCCTCCGAGATGCAAGGTGCACGGCAGGTGGGATCAGAACTTAGCTAGTGAGGCTAGGTGCTGCAAGTTCAGTTACAGGAAACTAACATCCCTGTCCTGCATACTTGAGTTCAGGCCAAGAGATTCTTGGTATTATTCTTGGTATTCAGGCCGATTCTTGGTATTATTCGGAGAGAGGCTTGGTTTTCTGACTCATTTACAAAGAACTCCCTCCATCTGCGCCCCCAGCCTCCTTCTCCCTGAGTTTCTTCCACCTGGCCATGAGTCATCTCACTCCTTCCAGCCTGAAGCCTCTAGGCGATTCCCCCTCCTCCCCGCCCCCAGCAGCCCAGCCCACTTAGAGAAGAGACACCTGAAGGAGCACCTGGCTTGGTGGGGTGGGTGTTGTCTGCAGACAGGAAGAGGCACCCTGTGTTGGGACTGGCCCCAGGTGAAAAGAAGCAGGGAGGGGGCTGGGCAGGTAGAGCAGGCCCTGATGCCTGGGAGTTAAGAGGCAGGCTTCAGGGGAGCTGAGGGAAGCAAGCTCTCTGCTGGGGCCTGTCCCATCAAACCCTGCTGTGTGACTCTGGCGGAGTCACACGGCCTCTCTGGGCTTCATCTCTGCAGAGTGAAGTGCTTGAAGCTGGCCTTCTGTCTCCCATTTTGAACACTGTTGGATGCTGGTGTGGCCAGGCTTTTCAGCGTCATCAAGAGACTTGGTGGTTTTTCAGCCAGGCATGGCTGCTCATGCCTGGAATCCCAGCACTCTGGGAGGCCAAGGTGGGTGGATCACCTGAGATCAGGCGTTTGAGACCAGCCTGGCCAACATGATAAAACCCCGTCTCTACTAAAAATACAAAATTAGCTGGGTGTGATGGTGCACGTCTGTAGTTCCAGCTACTCAGGAGGCTGAGGCAGGAGAATCGCTTGAACCCGGGAGGCAGAGGCTGCAGTGAGCAGAGATCACACCAGTGCACTCCAGCCTGGGTGAGACAGAGTGAGTATCCCTCTCAAAAAAAAAAAGAGACTTGTGGTTTTTCTCTTTGTCTCTCCTTTCCTCTGCCTGTTCTCCCTCCCGCTGTTCATTCATTCATTCCTTCCCACTCCACGTGAAGTCTTGCACAGTATGCTGTGGACACAATGATGACCAAACCCATCCCTACCTTAGACACCTAGTCTGGCAGCAGACAGACGTTTCGCAGCCAGTTACAACAGAAGGCAGTGACGGGCACGTTAGTTATAGCTGGCGTCTCTCTGGAGCCCCACCTTTCTGCCAGGTTCCGAGCATTCCTGACTCCACTCAATTCCCAGAACTTTCCAAGGCCCAGTTGCCTTGGCCATCTTCATTTTCCAGGTGAATAAACTGAGAAATGGGAGCGAGGGCCCACAGCTGGGAAGAAAGAATTGGGTTTGGGATTTGAACCGGGTCTGCCAGACTCAAGGCCCAGGCTTAGAATCACTCATTTCTCAGAACAGGAGCAAGCAAAGGGGAATTTGAGGAGCTGAGAAAGAGGGCGTGTAACCCAGCCTTGCTGGGGAAGGCAAGATCTTTCCAAGGATCCCAAATTTCTCCTAGTTCCATCAATTCACCCTCTCCCTACCAAGACTGGCTGTGGGTAGGGGATGGAGTTAACATTTGTCACCATAATGGAGCAGAACACCAGCTAATATTCATCGATGATTACTCTCCTTAGCTGTGATTGGTGGGTTTCAGTGAAGGGCTTGATTCTGACCAATCATTGTAGCCAGAGGAATGGACTCAGCTGATTGGCCAGTTGTAGGGGCTGTCCCTAACTCCTTGAGCTGGTGGGCGTCCCGTGCCAACCAATCCACATTAAGAGCCCGGGAGCGCAGTGCTCTTAGCAGAGGAGGTAAGAACAGCAGATATCTCTTCATCCAGTATTTGAGGCAAAGTAACCCATGAATCCCCCCAGCAACCCTGAGGCACAGAGAAGCTAGGAGACTCACCCAAAGTCACACAGCTTGTGAACCGCAGTGCTGAAGCCTGAAAGTCTGGCTTCTGAGTCTGTGGGTTTTATCTGCAGTGCTACACTGCTTCTTAGAATAATGCCTGAAGATGAAATCGATAGACCCTGTTTGGAGTTGAAATGAGGGAGGAAGGGGAGGGGAAGAGGAGGTGATGATGTTTTACATTCATGTAAATTGACATGTGATTTAGACAGCTCCTCCCCCACCTGGTGATTTAGACGCAAAGACGGCCAAGCCAGGCTGACACCTGCAGTCTGACCTTGTGTCTGTAGTTACCAGTGGTGACATCACCACGGAGTCTGCAGAAACATCAGCATTGCACCAGCTCTAGCCCCAGCTGCCTCTTCTCAGTTCCACATGGGGGACCCATTTTGGGCAATGTCTGTGGCAAGTTCAAGTGCCTGCTTTTAAAAATTAATTATTTTTATTTATAATTGACACTTTCAAGTGTCTTCTTGAGGACACTTCTTAGAGGGGGACCTTGGGGTCAACAGCCCAGGCTTCTTGGCGAGGCTAGTGTGTGGGTGCGGTGGGGGGTGGTGGTTGAGAATCTACCGATCTGCCATCCATCGTTATCACTCTTTGTTCTCCTGAAAAGATTTCTCTCTCTTTAATGTTTCTAACTTCACTGTTGCTCAAACATCCAGTAAGATGTCCCCACACTAACACTTTTAAATCAAAATATTCTTTTGGTGGCCTTGGTTAGGCACATTCTGGAAATAAATCCGGAGCCAACCTTCGCTGTTTCTTTTCCTTCCTGCGTTTCTTCTCTACCTCTCCTTCCATCCATCTGGCCTTGAACAAATCTGTATTATACATTTAACTTTTGTCAGGCCCCATGGTAACATCCCAGGGAAACTGAATGAATAGGACTTCCCTTTGCCTTCAAGAAGCTGCTTGTCTTTGTTTGTTTGTTTGTTTTTTAAAAGACATGCTCTTGCTCTGTCACCTCTGTCAGTGAGGTGGCATGATCATAGTTCACTGCAGCTTCAACCTCCCAGGTTCAAATGATCCTCCTGCCTCAGCTTCCCAAGTAGCTGGGACTACAGGCATGCACCACCATGCCCAGCTAATTTCTTCATTTTTTTTGTAGAGATGGGGTCTCACTGTGTTGCCCGGCTGGTCTTGAACTCCTGGGCTCAAGCGATCCTCCCGCTTCAGCCTCCCAAAGTGGCTCATTCCAAGTGTGAGCCACTGCATCTGGCTGAAGCTTCCCATCTTTTAGGGGTTATAGATGAACACTTATCATGTAGTGGGGGCCCTAAAGGGAAGGAGAAGGAAGAGGATGTCATCCCTGCTTGGGGAAGTTTTCCAGGCAGATGTCCAGAGGTAGAGAGAGGGAAGAGAAAGCACTCTAGACAGAGGGCACAACATAGGCAAAGGCAGAGAGGCATGGAGTATCTAAGTTCATGAACGCTTGTGGTTTGGTTGCGCATATGGGGAGTTGCAGAGGATGAGACATGAGACGTAACCAGGGCTCAGTCAGACCGTTGAGAGTTTTGTCATGGTAGAGGAAGGCACATGAATGGTCCAGGGCCAAGAGAGCACTGGACTAGGAGTTCTGAGACAAGGTCCAGGCTCTTTCATTGTTTTGAAGTTGACTTTATGAGTCATGGTTCCTCTCTGAGTCTTGGTCTTTTCATCTGCAAAAGCAGAGGCCTGTTCTCTTGTTCATTGAAGTGCTTTCTGACTCACACATCTGATGCATTTCTGGGATGTTCTTTTTCTTGTCCTTCCCAGAATCTCTCCCCAAATCTAAAATCCTATAAAGATCTTGACCACTCAACCCCACAGACGTCATCTGATTCAGAGCTAAATGGATCTTTCTGTTCATGGTGGGTCTATTTGTCACAGCTTTGAGGGGGTGCTCCTGGGGTGTCACTGCACACCACCTAATTGATTTTGATTTTATTTTCACAGCCTTGGTGTAATTATGAAAGCCTGCTGTAATTATCAAAACACAACTCCAAGTATTTCATTATTAAAATACCCCTATGGTCTATTATTAATTCATTAGATAAATTTGGATTGTATCACTCAATAATTAATGTGCAGACATGAATCCGGGGAGCTTGGCCGCTGTGAGTCACATGGTAACTGCGGGAAGCAATGGGAGGCTGAGAGATTAGGAGGTGAAGGTGGAGAGCATGGAAACAAAGAGAGGGAAAGCAGGTGCTCATGGAGGATTGCTGACCGTCCTGCTCTGTGACGTTCATTTAACGATTGATTCAATAAACATTTCTTGCTGGCCTACTGCATGCTAGGAACTTCGAGTACCTTAACATCCAAACATCAACTATTGCAGGGTGGTTCCTGGGGTTTTCTTTAATTTATCTGTACATTCATCATTCATCACCCATCTGTCTACCCATCCATATAGCCATACAGCCACCTACCCACCCATCCATCCATTCATCCATCCATCTACCCAACCATTCATTCATCCATCATCCACTCAATTTATCCATTCATCCACCCACCCATCTACCTGCCTACCCACCCATCTACATGTCCACCCATCAATCTCTCCATCCATCCACCCAACCATTCATTCACCCATTCATCCATCATGTATTCATCCACCCATTTATGCATCCATCCTTCTAGCTATTAATTCATCCACCCATCCATCCATTTATCTATCGATCCCTCTATTTATTAATGTATCCATCTACCCATCCATTCACACACCTATCGATCTATCCACCTATCTATCTACCCACCGATCCGTCTACCCATTCATCCATCCATCCACCATCCTATGCATCCATTCATCTACCCATCCACCTATCCTCCATTCATCCATCATCTCCTCAACTTATCCATCCATCCATCCGTCCATCCATCCATCCATCCACTCATCTATCTACTTGTCTACCTGCCCATCCATCTATCCATCCTTCCACCCATTCATCCATCCATCCACCATCCCATGCATCCATTCATCTACCCATCCACCTATCCTCCATTCATCCATCATCTCCTCAATTTATCAATCCATCCATCCATCCATCCATCCATCCACTCATCTATCTACTTGTCTACCTACCCATCCATCTATCTATCCATCCATTCACCCATCCATCCATCTATCCATCCACCCACCCATCCATTCACCATCTCATCCATCCATTCATCCACCTATCCACCTACCCATCCATTCATCCATTATCCCCATTATTCATCTATCCACCCACCCATGTACCCATCCATGCATCCATCCATGCATCCATCCACTCATACATCCATCATCTATCCATCCACCTATCCATCCATCCACCCATCCGTCCATTCATCTATCCACTCATCCATCTACTCATTCATCTTTTATCCATCCACCCATTCATTAATTTATTCATCCATCCATTCATCCACCCACCCATCCATCCACTCACCCATTCACCTGTTAGCTATCCATCCACCACCCAGCATGCATCCATCTATCTATTTATTGAGCACTTTCTATGTTCCAAGCATGGAAAGCAACTTGAGGAACAGACTATGGCCTCTGCTCTCAGGAGGCTCAGCCTCTATGTGGAGGACAGGGAGCAGCCCTTCAGACCAGCGCTTGCAATCATGTGATATGTTTTTATGGGGAAGGACAGGGGAATATAGGAGCCCAGGAGGAGCCTGAGTTTGGTGAGGTAAGGAACTGTGGTTAGGGAAACCTTCCTGGAAGAAGGGCTATTTAGCTGAGGAAGAAGAGGGAGAGCAGCAAGCCAGGAAGAAGGATTCATGGGGACCCAGATGTCTGAGGTGGCGCAGCCTCATGTGGGGTGTCTGGGGGTAGGGGGACATGGCCAGTGAGGTCAGCAGGGCTTGGATGTGGTAGTTGTATTGGCTTTTTAGATTCATTTTGAGAATGATGGGTATTCAGCAGAGGCTGAAATGCTTAGAAATGATTTGTGTTTTAAAGATATTTCTCCAGCTGCCGTTTGGAGAATTGACGTGCAGGGGCTTGAGTGGAGGTGGAGAAGCTGGGGAGAAGGTAGTACAGGCGTTTGTGTGAACAGCTGTGGTGGCTCTTGATAGAGGGCTGGCAGGGGATTGCAAAGGATCCACCTTGGAGGGATGTGGAGGGGTTAGCATCCTGGCTATGGGGGTAAAGGGGCTCCAACTGAACAGGTTACTTAAGTCCAGCAACCTACCCAATTCTTTCCGAGAATACCCATGTGCCAGCCACTGTTTAGGAAACCAGTGGCTCCTAACCTGACAATTCAAGAAGCAGCCTTGTTTGTGCAGAGATGTCACTGCAGGAAGTCTGGAGAGCAAGAGCACCAAGTGCCAGGGGTTCAGCAGGCACTGAGGCTGCAGAGGCTTGCTGAGGTTATATCACTGAGGGTCTCAATGGTCAGGCTAAGGAGGTTAGATACTTCTTGAGAGCACTGGGATCCATGGGAGGATTTGCAGCCAGAAAATGGGATAACGGGAGGGTCAGGTAAAGGCAAATGGATGGCTGTGGCCACCATGTCATGAATGGGCTGGAAGGAGTAAGCCTGGAGGCTCAGATCTGTTGAGAAAGCTACTGCTGGCATCTAGGGTGAGATCCAACGGGCCTCTCTGGAAAGCGTGGCTCCTTCACTTTGTTGCTGTGTGACCTTGAGCAAATCACCCAACCTCTCTGTGCCTCTGGAAAACAAGGATCACAGTATTTCCCATCTCATGAGGATTAGACGAAGTAACACAGAAGTGCCTGGAACAAAGCGGGGTGCATCACAGCTTGTATTGCCACCGTGAGCATGGTGAGGATCTTTGACTTCTTGGGACTCAGGTCCCCCTCTGTAAATGAAGATCACAACAATCCCTGCCTCAAAGGGTTGTCCAGGATTAAATGACTTAAAGCACACGGCATACAAGAGACTGGTCAGTTTCACTGCAGAATTTGTGGGGCCAGCTGCAAAATGAACGCTCAGGGTGTCTTGTTCAAAAACAGTTAAGAATTTCAAGACGGCAGTGGCTGAGCATTAAACCAAGTGTGGGCCCCTTCACGTCAGCTTGACAGGTTGACAAAAGGGGACATTCCAGGCAAGGGGAACAGCTTGTATGAAGGCTTACAAGGAGCCTGGAACAGAACAGTTGAAACAGGAATGGTCTCCGAAAATCCAAACATGTGGCTGCTGTGACCCCCGGAGCATCTGGAGACTGCCTCAGGCACGGGATTCTGCCTTGAAGAACCCCTGCCACCCCCTCTCCATTCCCAATTTTGGGTGGGGGCTTATTTGGATGAAAATATGTCCCTCTCTGGGCTAGAGACCTCTGCTGACTTTTCTAAGGATGTACAGCCTTTTAGGGACAGGGACTGATCCCAAGCCGGTGTTCAGAGCTCTCCACCAAGGATTCTACCAACTCCCTAGATGACGAGCAGCAGAAATACTTTTAAAAGACTTTTTTTTTTTTTTAACTATCAAGCTGACCAGTCATTTTTGTCACTGTCATGCTTCAGAAAGTAACTATTAGGGGCGATTAGAGGAGAGTGAGTCTATAAAAGGTGGCGTTTCCCCGTTAGCTTTAAAAAGTTTTGCAAACATATTTTATGTGTGTTTATAGAAAAAAAAATCCCCGACCCAAATTGATTGAAAAAATGTGTTGTTATTGAAAGGCCCAAGCTGAACTCTTTACAGAGCGCGGCGCTCAGCAAGACTTGGAAGGCGAAAATTTCATATAAATAGTTGTGCCGAGTTGTTATGGCAACTGAAATTCGAAAAGTAAATAGGTTTGGGGGAAATATTTTTCCTCGTCTTTGGAAGGATTTTCTGTCGGGGATCAGTTGCAAAAAGGAAGAGTTAATCTGAAGCCCAGTGGGCTTGGTGTATGCTCTGGAGGGGCCGAATGGGGTCCAAGTGCTCAAGATCTCGACGTCAGTGGAACACGTTCCTTCTTTTCTCTGAATAAAGATGAGGAACAGGATGGCGTGGGCTGGATCCTGAATACTGTGTGGCCATAGGCCAATGACCTGCCCTCTCTGGGCCTCAGCTATTCTGTCTACAGAATGGTTCGATTGAAATTAATCATCATGCAGTGTTGTCTTGGGGAGAGGCATCTGCTTGAGGATTCGAGTCTCACGACAGCCCACTGAGGTTTGCCTACTTGTCTCCGTTGGAGAGATGGGGAAACTGGGGCCCAGGGTAGAATGGAGGCTTGCTGGAGATAACACAGGTGTGGATGATAACGTGAGAGGTCCGCTTGAGTTTCTGGTTCAGAGCGTAGTCCCCTACTGAATTCTTCCACGCCGTTGTTCATGTGTGCTGGCAGCCACCCTGTGCAGTGAAACCCCACTGGCCACCGACCCCTCAGCTCTCCATGAGAAATCAAGGCCCCAGGGACCAGAGGCTGGGGCCAGTCACCTGCAGGGGGCCAGCCAGGTCTTGTGAGGGCTGGAGACTGTCCCCAGGCCTCACTCCAACATGCCAGGCTACGGAGCTCTCTCTATAAGCAGAAAGGCCTCTGTACCTGTATCTGTCCCCTGCTTCTCCCCTCCCTGAGGCAGGAACACTACACATCAGACAGGGAAGGACCCATGGCTTTGGAGGAGGTCATAATGAGGAAGAATTACTCTCATGTGTTCTGCCTCTCTGGGGAGGAGCTACACGCCCAATGGCATTTAAACCTCCTAGTGTCAGACAACAGCGTATGATGTCCCCATTTCCAGATGAGGAGACCAGATCTTGGAGGGGGCAGTCATGTACCTATGTGCTCGCATCTAATAAGTGGGAAAGCTTAGATTCGAATCCAGGTCTGACTGATTCTTGAACCTGACTGCTTCTCTACCTGCTGTCCTGAAGCCAGCCAAAGCATTACCGGGACAAACTGGCCACATTCATTGTGGCTGTGTGTATATGTGTGTATGCGTGTATATGTGTGTCATGTGTTTGTGTACATGCCTGTGTACGTGTATGTGTGTATATGTGTGTCACATGTCCATGCACATCTCTCTGTGTGTATATGTGTGTCATACGTTCGTGTACATGCCTGTGTGTACATGTGTGTTTGCATGTATCTGTGTGTCATATGCCCATGCACATGCCTGTATGTGTGTGTGTATGTGCTTGTATGTGTTCATACATGGTCTTGGTGCCCATGTGTGTGTTTGTGTCTGTGTGCCAAGTATCCTCTCCTACCACTTCTGTCTACATCATTTGGACTTTTGCTGGAATCTCAAGTCACTATGGATTTAGGACCCAGCGGCTCCCTGGGATGGGACTGGAATGGGACTGTGAGGACACTGACCTCCGAAGTTGCCCTGGTTCAAATCTTGGCTTCACCACTTTCTGCCAGGAAGCCTGAGGCTCAAGCGTGGGGGCCCCTCAGCCTCAGTTTCTCCCTGGTGAAATGGGGCCATCTCAGCACACGTCTGCCTGGCGATTACAAAGGTGTGGTGATGTCTGTCTACAGGGGCCACCCTCCCCTCTCCACACGGGAGTCTTAAAGGTATTTGCTTCCACAGGCCCTGATAGAGGAAGCCCCCGACTCCCCAGCTGTGGGGAATGCACCAGGTGCTTAGGGCAGTTTCAGACATGCTCCTCAAAACCCGGAGACATCTGGCTCCCAGGACCTCCTAGCAGAGGCCCCTGTGTGATGCCAAGCTCCCCAGACCCATCTCCCCATTTACATGAGCGTGTCAGGGGTAGGGAGAGACATCATGGATGGGAGCCCTAGCAGGGAAGGAGGAGGCAGGGGTGCCTGGGTTTATCGGGAGCACCTTATTTGAGAAAAGATGAGGTTTGGCAAATTGAACTTCAAAATTTTTTTTTGGTGGGTGGGGGGAAGGGGGAAAGAAGGGAGACAGAGATGAAGATAGAGAGACAGATACACACACATATGTATACATACACACATATGTCTGCCTGTCTGTCTATGTATATCCATCCATCTATCTGTCAAGAGAAAGAGAGAGACAGAGAAACAGAAAGGAAATGAACATATTCTCAACAGCTCAAGGCAAGCTATGTCAAAAAGTGTCTGGAGCTTGGCCTTCTAGGAGCCAGCTCTGTCTCTGGCCAGTGGGGTGATCTTGGAGGGACTCTCTCCTTCTCTGCACCTAGGCCCCCTCATTATCATCTCCGACTTTCCAGCACAGTCTGAGGATAAAGGGATGGGAGTGCACCTGGCATGCTGCAAAGTGCCACCTGAATGCCTGTGGTGGGTTCCTCCTTACTGGGTCTGGGACCCTCCAAAAACAATTCTCCAGCCGGTGGGTCCTAGTCTGCTTTGGAAGACCACCCTCCAAGTGATAAGGGCAGCAGAGGCTGAGTTGCCTACCTCAAATCTGTTTTCTTCTTCCCAGTGTTAGAGTTCTCAACCCTCCTTGTAGCTTGGTGTGGCCAGGTGACTTACAATTTTGGCCAATAAGGTGCAGGAAGAGTGATATAGAACAGCTTCAAGGAAACCTCTTTGAAGCACAGTTGGTGGACACCCCTTTGCCTCTTCTTCCTTGCCTCTTTCCTGATGGCTGGGATGTGAACGGGATGGCTGGTGTTCAAACAGCCATGTTGCACCATGAGGAAAGAAGCTCCATCCAGAGGGTGGATGGCCTGCCTCTGGAATTCTGTTACAGGAGTGAGAAATAACCTTCTATCTTATTGAAGCCACTGGTATTTAGCTTTTCTCTAAGCTAACCTGCATCCTAATGGATAAAACAGGGAGAAGGTATTTCTCTACCTGGTCTTTCCTTCTAGAAGAAGGAAATTGAAACTGCTTAGAGTTGGCAGACACACAGAGGAAGTCTAGATTTCTTGAAGTGGTTGGCCTGGCAGAAAAATATTATCAGTAGAAATAAGATCACTGTCATGATAATAAGGACAGTGACAGCAGCCCTGAACTCTGGCAACTTTGGCACCTATCTGCCTCCCCTACCAGAGTCTGCGCTCATTAGGGGTGACCAGAAGCTCTGGTTTATGTCTGTTTCCAGCTCAGCGCCTGGCACCCTCCACAGTCCCCCAGGCAGGAGAAGTCACAACCCCGGCAGGAAGTGGGGACACAGGGAAGGCGGGGTGTTCTCTCTGCACAGAGACAGATAGACACCAGAGTCTATATGGGACACCACTTGGCTATATGGGAGAGAGGCTGAGAACAGCCTCAGCCCCTGAAAATCCTGTCTCTTGCAAGGCCTGTCTGTATTCCTCGGGTTGTCTGTGGGTTTCAGAGAGACTGGTGTCCCTTTTTTACAAATCTCCTTCAATTCCTGTAGAACGTGATGATCAAGAGTGTGGACTCTGATCTTGGGCACAAATCCTGGCTCTGCTGCTCCTGGCCCATCACCTTGGGCAACTGACCTCGCTATGAGCCTCAGTTTCCTCATTTACCAGACGGCCATGGTGCCTTATATGCAAAAGACAGCAAGCTTTCCATTTACACAGACCAGGACTTCTCAGACAATCATGCAGGCCAATTGCTGGGGAATTTGTTAAATGCTGGCTCTGATGCAATGGGTCCGGGGAAGTGCCTGGGGTTCTGCATTTCTAACAGGCTCCTGGGGACAGCGATGCTCCAGGTTCAGGGACCGCATCTTGAGTAGTTGAGGCTTAACCTAGATCAGGGGTTGGTAAACTTTGGCCCATGGGCCCGCCATCTTCTTCTGTACATCAGGTTCCATTGGAACATGACCACATGTTTATTTACATATTGTCTACAATGTTTTTCGTGCTACGGTGAGAGAGTCAGGCAGTTGCGACGGAGGCTGTGTGGCCTGCAAAGTTAAACATATTTACTATCGGGCCCTTTACAGCATGAGTTTGCCAACCCCTGAAGCCACGTTGAAAGAATGAAATGAGAAGATGGATTCAAGGCCACTTGGCCCAGACAGAAAACGGGCTGGGTTCACAGCACGGTCCGTGGAGCTGGCTCAGTAGACATCTGTGTCCTCTTCACCCAGGAAGGTCCCTCAGCTAAAACTGAGCACGGGAGTTGGAGGACAGGCTGGGGAAGAAGTCACAGAAAAAAAGGGTGCAAGACAAAGTCACTCCAGAAATCCCTCACCTCCATGGGCCTTCACCCTCCCTGCCTCGGCCTCTGCTGGATGCACCTGGTGAAATTAGGTGCTCTGGGTTCCCCAAGGAGTCGGCACAGCCCCTAAGGCTTCTTGCAGCCTCCCCCAGCCTCTGTGGAAACCCCTCAACCTCTGACGACGAGGCCCAGCGTCGCCCTTGCCATCCCTGCTCACGGAGGCTCATCAGAGGAGCACCACCGCGTTGCATCCAGTTCCGCCGGCTCCTCATCGAAATGAGAAATCTGCGGTCCAGGCAGCCACGAAGCGCTGATAACACTCTTGCAGGTGAACCTCCTCACTTATCACTGCCGGGGTCACCTCTGTCTCCAAAGACTTGTTTTCCTAAAAAAAAAAAAAAGCCTGGGATATGTGATGGGTTTGCTGTGATTAAAAAAAAAAAAAAGAAAAGCAAGAGGAACATTTTATTCTTCCATTGCTGGAGTTCCGCACCCCCACCTCCCTTCTCCCTTTTGCCAAGGGGCTGCCCATCTCACCTTCTCCCCAGCTCCTGCCTGCCAAGACCAGGAACCAGGCGGAGGAGGGAGAAACGTGGTGTCATTAGACTGGGTTTTCTCCCCACATGGCAACAGTTGCCACATGAAAGAGATCCCGGCCCAGACTCGGCCTGGGTTTGTTTGGCCAACAAAGCCGGTGTTTGTTCAGGAATCAATAGTGAGGGTGATGAGATGGAACAGGGACGAGGGGTGTCTGCAAGCCCGGTCCCCTGTCCCCTGCCCCTCCTGGCCAGACTGTCCTCCGGATCCTCTCTGCCTCTGAGCCCAGCTCGTCTCTCTCAGTCTGGGCTTCTGGGTCTCTGTGCCCCTGGGTTTCTTTGCCTCTGTCTCCCTGTCTCTCTCTCTCCCCCTCTTTCTGTTTCTGTCCTTTGTCCCTGGGCACAGCCCTCTCCATCTGTCCCCTGTACACCCTTCCCCTTTGCAGCTCTGTCTCTCCCTCTTCCATCTGTGGGTTTCTACCTGCGTCTCTCTCTTTCCCTCTTTCTCCTTGTCTCTGTCCCTGTCTCTCCCGTGACATTTGTCTCTTCCCTCTGCGTCTCTGTCTTTCTCAGCATTTCTGTCCTGTGTCAGTTCCTGTGTGTGTCTCCTTCTCCCCACCTTCTGCCCCCGCATCTCTGCCTCAACCTCCTCACTCAATTAGAAGAAACCATCTCGGCCATCAGCCTCTGGGCCCTGTACACACCAGTGTGAGCTTTCTGTGTCCCGGCTTGTGCCCTGATGGGTCAGAGGGATGGCTTAGGGTTCCAGAGCTGCTCACATCACGGCACGTCTCCCCCATCTCCTCCAAGGACTATTCTGGAGAAAGGCGCAAGCGTGACAAATGGGACCAGAAGCCCTGGGAGTAAGCGTGGGCCCTAGGGCTTGGAGGAGAGACTCAGAGTTAATGCCGAAACATAGTAGGCGTCCCAGCGTCGTTCTCCAGGAGCTCACAGTCCTACAGTACCCCCATCCCCAAATATCAACCACCCAGGCTAGGTGGCCAGGACCTGATTGCTTAGGGCAGACCGGTTTTAAGCCAGACTTGAGTCAGAGCGGGGTTCAAATACTATTTGTGCCACTTACTAACTACGTGACCCTGGGCAAGTCACTTAACCTCTCTGAGTCTTGATGTCCTCATCTGCAAATAGAGGTAATGGCAACACCTGCCTCGTGGGTCAACATGAGGATCAAGTTATTTAAATTATGTAATGCACTTAAAACAATGCCAGATAGTAGGCAAATAGTTTGCCACTAAGATTAGCTTGTAATATAATTATGAGAATCATAAGATGAGTGAGCTACTATTATAATTCGTACCTTGGTTTAGGGGGAAAGGATATTTTCGTGGGGGTTTTGAGGAATGAGTAGGAGTTTGCCAAGCTTACAGAGGACCTTTCTTCTAAAGTTGGTGGTACAACATGAGTCAATGTCATTTTATAGTTGAGAAAATAGAAGTCCAGAGAGGGGACGTGGACCTAAAGTCATAATTACAAATCCCAAAGAAGAGTGTGTCAGGCCTACAGGTTTATGTCAATGGTCACTCTGATCCTGGCCTCGAGACCTCAGCAACAAAAGGGTTAATGGATTGTTTCATCCTCATGTGAACACGAGGGTCTCTGATTCTCCTGCTTCTCTTCAATATGTCCCTGTTCCCTATGCTGTGAGCACAGAGTCAGCCATCCCAAAGCCTGGGATGGGGATGGGCCTGGAGTTGCAGGGGCGGCCAGCCACTGGCAGAGCCAACTGGAGGATTCCTGGCCCAAAGCAGCTTGCGGATGCTGGAAGAAATGAGGAAAATGTTCCTCGGATCAGCTGATTGGCATTTAGATCTCTCCAGATCCAAAAGTCGCAGCCTCTTGGCAGCCTAAGTGACTCCAAGATGCTGCCAGTTTGCTTGGTCTTTGGGGCTGCGTGGAAGAGTTGGGAGTTCTCTATTTTCTTGCTTTCTTTTTTCACTTTCCTTTTTCAGCCTTTGAGGCTGCTTGGAGAAAGCGGGTAGCTTCCTGTCTCTCTCTCTCTCTCTCTCTCTCTCTCTCTCTCTCTCTCTATATATATATATATATATATACATTTTAAATTCTCTATTCTTTCCTCTACATCATTCTGTGCAACGAGGAAATCTCAGGTAGTAGGAAATGGCCTTTTCTTTCTCTGTCAGCTTAGGGTACCCCACTCAGCCCTTGAGGTCCAGCCACACACCGTCACTGCAGAGAGACTCTGTGGCATTGAGAAAGACCGCACTGCCTGGGTTTGGATGCTTCATACTGATTGTGGCAGGCGGGCTCTGATGTGGCTCTCCATGGTCCCACCTTCTGGCATTTACACCATGATATTTCCTTCCCGTAAGTGTGAGCTGGACTTAGTGACTTGCTTCTAAAAAATAGTGATTCTTGTGCCTCAGCCTCCCAAGTAGCTGGGACCACAGGCACATGTCACCACACCCAGCTATTTTTTTTGTGTGTGTATTTTTAGTAGACACGGGGTTTCACCATGTTGGCCAAGATGGTCTCGATCTCCTGACCTCATGATCCACCCACCTCAGCCTCCCAAAGTGCTGGGATTACAGGAGTGAGTCACCGTGCCCGGCCCCTTTCCCCACTTTGTTGTGTCCTTCATCTTTTGAAAATCACTACCAGCTTGGTGACCTTTGTCCCCATCCTGTACACCCCCTCAGTCTTTCTCACAAATGCCTTTTGCCCCAGCTTCCTACAGCTGCTCTGCCCACGTGGTTGGGGCAAACATCACCAGCTTCAACTCCCTGTGCCATCCACCATAAGCACCAGGGCACACCCCGTTGAGCCTGAGACATGTGTGATGTCAACAAGTGGCAGCGTGAAGGTGACTTTTCTTCACCCAGCCACCACCCATGAGGCTAGCCCATCCATTGCTTCCCAGTACACCCAATCCATCCAATTTAAATAAACAAATCCCCCAAACAGGACCCAGTAATGGAAACGCTGACAGACCCTTATCTACGGCATCTCTGGGTATGCACAGGTCTATCATGATTTGGGCCTCACTGAGGCAGAGAAGTTATTGCAGTTGTGCCACACTTATGACAGTTTAATCAGATCTTGAAAATCAGGGGCATTACATCGTGCACCTGCTCATGAGGACAAAAAGGGAAAAAAAATGGCGGGCAGTTTTCTATCATGGGCTCTGTTTTTTTTTTTAATACTCGAGTAGGACCTCCAGACTATATAATTCATTGCATGTGTGGCGGGGAGGGCAGGCTGGCAGGGGTGGGAACTAGAATACCACTGAGCGGTGGTGAGACAGGCTGAGGGAGGATGTCCACAAAGAGGCTTATTTTGTCTACACAGGCTGTATCTTGGAGGACATGACCATGTCTGGGCAGTGGAGAGAAACACCCAGGTTCGAGACCTGCATCCTTCGCTCCCTTTCCTTCCTTCCCTCCCTTCTTCCCAGGAATATTTGTTAACTTCCAACTTCATCTCTGGCCCACTGATACGCACTAGGAGACTGTAATAACCCACGTGTGTCCAGGTTCTGCCCTCTAGGAGCCAGGATATATGATTAGGGGGAAAACAGTGGGCTCACAGAATGTCTTTGGTTTTGCCTCCTCAAAAGCAGGAGACCAGGGACCAGGACCTCAGATATGCAACAGACTTGGGGGCAGGGAGTGTATTTGGAGGTGATCCCAGGTAGCAGGGCTGGGGAGCAGGGGGAGACACACGGAAGAGAAGAAAATTCCAGTGAAGGGCATGCGCTTGATCTGGTTATCACTGTGGGTAACTGGGGCTCGACGCTGCTGGAGACATTCTGAGGAATAGTGTAGAATGGGCCACAGCTTTGAAAACCCTGAGGCAGGAAAGCAGGGAGACACCCACTTATGGGACGCTGGCCACAGGCAAGGTCACGTTTACCGTTGATGGGCTGGAATCAGTGGGTCAAGAGGGTGTGCCTGGTAGCACCATGGACAGCACCCACATTGGTATAATGGGGAGCCGGGGTCAGCTGGGTGATCAGGGTGGGCTTTCTGGAAGAAGTTGAAACTGAGAAAAAGTTAAATGGGGCAGAATATGGAGGAAAGTGCATTCTAGGAAGGTGAATGGCATATGCGAAAAAGGCTCAGAGGCAGAAGGAGTGTGGTGCTTTTGAGGACTGGCAGGGACCAGGTGGCAGGAGCAGAAAGAATGAGGTGGAAAGAAACAGCGCAGGGGACAGGAGGGAGCTGAACTCAACTCAGACCATGTGGGACTCAAGGCCTTTGGTGGGAAGAGGGAGGCATCAGCAACCAGGGACGAGGACATCAGATCTGCAACCCTAAAAGCTCATCCTGGCCGGGCACGGTGGCTCACGCCTGTAATCCCAGCACTTTGGGAGGCCGAGGCAGGTGGATCGCGAGGTCAGGAGTTCAAGACCAGCCTGGCCAAGATGGTGAAACTCTGTCTCTACTAAAAATACAAAAATTAGCTGGGCGTGGTGGTGGGCGCCTGTAATCCCAGCTACTTGGGAGACAGGCAGGGAATTGCTTGAACCTGGGAGGCAGAGGTTGCAGTGAGCCAAGATCACGCCACTGCACTCCGGCCTGGCACCTCCATCTCACAAAAAAAAAAAAAAAAAGAAAAGTTCATCTTGGCTTCTGTGTAGAGAATGGGTGTGCATGTGGGGTGGGAGGAGGATGCACAAAGCAGAGATCATGCTGCTGAGGTTGTCCAGGTGGGGTGGGGGATGAGGCTGGGCTGGCACCATCAACTCTCTGTGTCACTTGGATCAAGTGACGTCCCTTTCCAGACCTCTGTTTCCTCACAGCCCAATTGGGTTCATGGTCAACATACCCCTTGTCTGCCAGAGCTGTTACGAGGAATAAAGATGGTCGCCTCAGCAGTGGTGGCAAGCACAGAGACTAATGAATGGCAGGCACTTGGACACCCTGTATTTATTCCTTCCTTCTCCCCTGTTTCTGCTTTCTGACTTCAGAGGTCTGTCCTGCTGAGTACAAGTGAAGAAATGGGCTTCATGCATGTATTATTGATTAATTTATTGGTGATATTAGAAAGAGGATGGTTACCTGGCCTTGGCCTCGGGACAGTCCCCTCTCTACAGGATGAGATGTAGGTGTCTGCCCAGTGACACTGTGTAAACTGTTGAGTCCTCTGCATAGGAGAATGAGCTGAAGACATCTGTGCCAAACATGGTATCCTCCAGACTCTCTTGTGCCAGGCTGTTTGCAAAGGAGACTTTCCAGGCTCTCTCCCCCATCATGACACCCCCACTGAGCTCTGGTCTCAAGATTTTTCTTGATTAGGCTTTTGAGTCAGAAATCCAAGGCAGGCTTTGCCAGAGAAGCCCTGGGGTTAAGCATCTTTTACTTGCAATGGAAAACACCCCAGGGGTTAGAAGTGCTTAGTCACACTTTGACGTGAATTGGGTTGAAAGACTGTGCATGTGCTAAATGCTAAGGGCAAGTGGCCAGGTTAGTGAGTCCTGATCAGCCTCATGAGCTGGGCCACCTTCCTGCTAGTCTCTGCTAGGCTGGAGGGCAGAGAGGATGGGAGAGCCAGAGACCACATTCTCTTCTTCCCTCTGGCAATCCCTTTCCAATTTGTGTAATTGACAAGTTGAGTTATGGGTCCCTAAATCCTTGGCATTTTGGGGTGCCAAATGGAATTTTTATGACACCCGGAATATAGCAGGCACCAAGTAAACATCAAAAAAGTGGATAGCTGAATGGATAAACAGATGAATGGACAGACGGGTGAATGAATGGGTGTTGAGTGAGTGAAGGAGCCAGTGGCTGGATAAGCAGCTGCACCTGCGCATCACTGAGCACACTTTGCTGAAGTCTATCAGGGTTGGTGGTTTGCATCCTAGAACTCAGGGCTGGCTGTTTGTGTTTGAAGACTCTTTCCCAAGAGGGCCCCTCAACTCCAGATTCTGATGAACATCTCGTTTTGCCTCTGAGTTGCCCGGGAGTGTCCCAGTCAGATGGCCCTCTACTCCAGGCCACTGGGTTTTCAGTGGCGGTGACATATATGTTCAGGATCTGGGTCCTCAGGCACAAGGGATGTCACAGGAATGTCCTGTCCTGTGGGGTAGCAGAGATGATGTAAATGACAACTGATAAACCAGGCTTATTTACTGAAAAACTTTTTTAGAGACAATCTCACTCTGTCACCCAGCCTGGAGTATCATCGTGCAAGCATCGCTCGCGGCAGCCTCAAATTCCTGGGCTCAAGCAATCTCCCACCTTAACCTCCTGAGTACCTGGGATTATAGGCATGCAGCATCATGCCCGGCTAATTTTTTTTAAATGTATGGAGATGGGGGGGTCTTACTTTGTTGTCCAGGCTGGTCTCAAACTCCTGGATTCAAGTGACCTTCCTGCCTTGGCCTCCCAAAGTGCTGGGATTACAGGTGTAAGCCACCATGTTTGGCCCTTATTCACTCTGACGCCGTCTGTGGAATTCCCCTAGAGCAGTGTTCAGGCTCTGAAGATGGTGTTTGGAGGTACCTGGAGAGAAAATGCAGAAGTTGTCTGCCACCAGCACATCTTGGGGTTTTATTTCTTTGCTGTTTCCTTGTTTGATGTCCCTTCTAACCATTCACCCACTCACCTATTTAGCTTGTACTTACCCATCATCTAGCCAACTATTTACTCAACTCTCCACCCACTCATTCTCCTAACTCCCCTCAACCATCTGTCTACTCACCCATCCACTACTTATTCACCAGCCTATCCATCTATCAATCCATCCATCTATTCACCCACCAACCCACTCATCCATCCATCATCCATCCATCCATCCATGCATGCATTCATCCACTTATTTATCCATCCACCCATACATCTATCCTTTCACTCCTCCATCTATCCATCCACCCATCCAGCCATCTACCCATCCACCCATCTACTCATCCACCCATCTATTTATCCACCTATCCATCCATTCACCCATGCATTCACTCCTCATTCATCCATCCACCCACCCATCTACTCATTCACCTATCTATCTGTCTATCTATCATCTATCTATCTATCCATCCATCCATCTATCCATCCATCCATATATCCATCCACCCATCCACTCATTCATCTATCTATTCATCCATCCATCCACTTATTTATCCATCCATCCAGTTACTTATCCATCCATCCATCCACCCATCTATTCACTTCTCCACCCACCCATCCATCCACCCATCTATTCACACCTCCACCCACCCATCCATCCATCTATCCATCCATCATCCATCCATCCATCCATCCATCCATCCATCCACGCATTCATCCACTTATTTATCCATCCACCCATACATCTATCCTTTCACTCCTCCATCTGTCCATCCACCCACCCAGCCATCTACTCATTCATCTATCTGTCTATCTATCCATCCATCCATCCATCCATCCACCCATCCATCCATATATCATCCACCCATCCACTCATTCATCTATCTATTCATCCATCCGTCCACTTATTTATCCATCCATCCAGTTACTTATCCATCCACCCATCCACCCATCTATTCACTTCTCCACCCACCCATCCATCCATCCATCTATCTATCCCTCCATCCATCCATCCATCCATCAATCCATCTATCCATCCATCCATCCATCCATACACCCATCCACTCATTCATCTATCTATTCATCCATCCATCCACTTATTTATCCATCCATCCAGTTAGTTATCCATCCACCCATCCACCCATCTATTCACTCCTCCACCCATCCATCCATCCATCCATCCATCCATCCATCCATCCATCCCAAGCACTCATACCACCAGTAACCTAACTAGTTCTACTATCTAGCCTGTGCCAGGACTTGTTCCATACATTGGGCACAACAATGAGAATGTGATAGGGCCAATGCATTAACAGAGTCTCCCGTTATGGAGATGTTCATGATACAGACAATTATAACCCAGACAGATCAGCACTGTAATCAGAGCAGCACAGAGGACTCTGGGAGCCCAGAGGAGTACCACGCTGCCTCAGTTTCCTTGGAGCCTTCACAGATGGTGTTCCTCTGCCTGGAACACTCTTCCTTCCCCTTGTCATCTGGATCACCCCCACTTATCACTTAAGTCACATCCTGGTGCACCTCATGAGAGAGCTGTCTCCAATCGTCCTTCCTCTTTTCTCTGTATTGCAATTTCCCACCAACTTTTGGAGCTGGGTCTATGTCTTATTCCTTCCTCAGCTGGCCCATCGTAGGTGTGCTGCAAATGTTTAAGGAACAGATGAAGGCAGACGACTAGACCAAGAACAGGGAGAAAAATGACAGAGTATGTGAGAATGGCAGGGATGTCCAGGCCAGGCCCTGAGTCAAGATTAGGGGCCCATGCAGCTAGACAGTGATGAACATGAGACTCTGAAACCAGGTGACCCCAAATCCCAGGCCCAACGCATTAAGATAACTCTTCCCCTGAAGCTCATTATCCTCATCTATAAAATCTGGAGAACTGTCATTGCCCTCTGAGGTTCTGTACAGCATTAAAATGTGCATTTAGTTCATGTCATCTGTATGAGTTTTCTGTTGCTGCTATAACAAATTACCACCAACTTAGTGACTTAAAAACCATACAAATTTATTGTTTTTAGTTCTGGAGGTCAGAAGTCCAAATGCATCTTACAGGCTAAGATTGAGGTGTCAGCAGAGCTGCATTCCTCTGTTTCTTCCCTAAGAGAAAATCTGTTCCTGGTCTTTTCTAGCACCTTGAGACCGCTTGCATTCTTTGATTCACGGTCCCTTCCACCACCTTTAAAGGCCATCACTCTAACTTCTGCTTCTGTTATCACAACTAGCCTCTCTCTTCTCTTGATCCTCCTGCCTCCCCCTTATCAGGACTCTCGTGATGAGATCTGCCTTCATCCTCCAGGGTAATCTCCCTATATTGAAATCCTTAACTGCATATTTGCAAAGTCCCTTCTGTCATGAAATTCACAGGTTCCAGGGATTAGGGTGTAGACATCTTTGGGGGACCCCTTAATCTGTCAAACACATCCTCTCAGAAACAGAAAGTAAGATGGGAATAGCAAGAGGAGGGAGCTGAAGGAGGAGGTGGAGATGGCTGCCAGGCAGTGATGCTGGTTTGACTCCTGTGCCAGGAGACGGGGAAGGAAGGAGAGGAAGTGAAGGAAGAGTCAGGTGGCCACACAGTTCTAATAAAAAGTTTCAGCCAGACCACTGGGGACTCCTTGAGCCAAAGTTACACAACAGAGGAGTCTGTGTCTTGCAAAACTGGGCCTGCCTCAGTACACCCATGAGACTCATTCCCTGGCTGGGAGTACCTCAAGGGAAACCTGACCTTGGTACAAGTATTTCTTGCAAGGAAATGCTCATAGCTGACAATCTCCACCTCTTCAGTTCACAGACAAGGAAACTGAGGATTGGAGGAGAATGCATTTTGCTCAAGGTCACCCAACAAATCCATGGCAGGGCTGGGTTTCCCAAGCCCGGAGCTCCTAACCTGCTTCCCCTGCTTTGTCAGTATCAGAAACATCTGTGAAATGGGCACAATCAGAAGTGGCTATCTGTGAACAAAGTCATCACCCCCTATCCAACAGAAGGGGATACATCTCTTTAATAATGAATAAAACACCAGACCCTAGCATGAAGGGGTGAAAATGAATATTCATCCAGCTCCTACTGTATGCCAGGATGGTTCTCATGTCAATTTAATATTAACTCGTTCTTCTGTATGTTCCCCAAATTTTACAAGGTGAGGATGATCTTTTCATTTCGCAGATGGGGCAGCAGATGCAGAGAGGTGAATGGAGTCTGCACTGTGGCGAGTGGCAGAGCTGGCGCATGAGCCTGAACCTGTCCTGATCTGAGGACCTCCTCTCGCCATCACTCCTTTCTGCTCCATGCTAACCGGGCACATTTAGCCTTCCTTCTGCAGTCTGCAGATGAGGTGCATTATTAATACAGTTGACCCTTAAGCAACGCAGGGGTTAAGGGTGCTGAGTCCTCCGCTGCGCACAGACACAAATCTGCGTATAACTTTTTACTCCCCAAAACTTAACAGCCAATAGCCTAATGTTGACCAGAAGCATTACTGAGAACATAAACTGTGGGATAACACTTATTTTGGAATATATATATATATATATACACACACACACACATATATGTGTGTGTATATATATATATTATGTACCATATTCTTACAATAAAAAGCTAGGAAAAAAAATATGTGTATATATATTATATACCATATTCCATACCATAATATATGGTTTATATACCATATTCCATACTATAATATATGGTTTATATACCATAATATATGGTTTATAATATATATACACACATATTTATAAAATATATATTTATTATAAGAATATGGTATATAACATATATACACATATAGAAAATATATATATTTATATATACATATATATGGTATATACTATATATGTGTATACATGTGTATGTATACATATATGGTATATGCTACATATACATATGTATATACATGATACATATATACACATATATATTATATACCATATATGTATATGTATATTTACATATGTATATATAAATATATATATTTATTATATATATATTTTATATGTGTGTACATATATCATATACCATATACCATATATGTATATGTATATCATATACATATATGTATATGTATCATATACATATATGTATATATAAAATATATATATTTGTATATAATATATATGTATATATGTTATATACCATATTCTTACAATAAATATATATTATATATGTGTATATATATTATATACCATATTCTATATATTCATAATATATGGTATATAATATATATACACATATATATGTTTCCCTAGCTTTTTATTGTAAGAATATGGTATATAATATATATATGCACATGTACATATATATATATTCCAAAATATGTGGTATCCCACAGTTTATGTATGGTATTATGGTATATATGTTATATACCATATTCTTATAATAAAAAGCTAGGGAAAAGAGAATATTATTAAGAAAATCATAAGGAAGAGGAAATATATTCACTATTGATTAAATGAAGTGGATCGTCGTAAAGGTCATCAATCTAGTCACCTTCAAGTTGAGTAGGCTGAGGGGGAAGACCAAGAGGAGGGCTGGCCTCGCTGTCTTGGGGCTGGCAGAGGCGGAAGAAAATCCGCAGAGTTCAAATCCACCTCCTGTTTCCTGAGCAGTGACCACCTACCTGACCCTACTGGAGCTATTACACTCATCCTTACTGTAACCTCCATTTTACAGATGAAGAAACTGAGGCTAGGAAAGGAATGGCCACACAGAGAGGAGAAGCGTAGCCAGGATCTGAACGCTCTCTCCTGGGCCATAATGTGTGTCCTGGACAGGCTTAGTGGAGGATGCCTTGTCTTGGCCTGGACAGTCCCAGGCTCCCAAGGGCCAGTAAAGAACAGCACCTGCCTTGTCCCTAATTCCTCCCTTACATCCGTGGCATCTGGGTGGGCCACGGGGGAGACAGCTGGAAAGCGGTGCGGCTCCTAGACGGATGAGGGCCATTATTGTGTCTTCACAGTGCTAATAGCCGTGCAGGCACGTGGAGCAGGCCCGGAAGATGGATAGTGTCTCTGACCTCCCCACCACGCCCACCTCTGTCTCCTGCCTTCTTCTTCAGGGAATGTGGCCTTTGCCAAGGGGCCACCTTTGGCTCCTCTTCCGCATCGGGAGAGGGCCTGGCGGGAGGCGCTGAGGCACACCGACCTCAGCCAAAGCCTTCTCCCTATTCTGCCGTGGAGGAAACTGAGTCCGGGCTATGTTGCAACAGCCTGACTAGGGGCAAGAACTAGCTCAGAGACACCTTTCTATCCCAGCGGTCGGATCAGCGCAGGGCCTGGCGCTTACAGAAAACAACGGTGATAACGGAAATTCTAGTAATGATTATGACCTTCACCGTTTACCCAGAGCCCTGAATGCTAACAGTCCGTGCCTTGTTTATCAGACGATCTTATATGTATATATTTATTTAGAGACAGTCACACTCTGTCGCCCAGGCTGGAGTGCAGTGGCGTGATTTCGGCTCCCTGCAACCTCAGTCTCTGGGGCTCCAGCAGTCCTCCCATCTCGGCCTCCTGAGTAGCTGGGACTGCAGGCACCTGCCGCTAGAGGCATGGATAATTTTTGTATTTTAAGTAGAGACGGTGTTTCTCCATGTTGCCCAGGCTGGGGTCGACGTCCCAGGCTCATGCCATCCTTCTGCCTCGGCCTCCCAAAGTGCTGAGATGACAGGCATGAGCCCCTGAGCCCGGCTATCAGGTACTCTTATGATGGAGGTGCCATCCACATCTTATAGATGAGAAAGTCAGGACTCAGTCCTGTATGTAATTTGCCTGAGGATACAAGATTTCGACAGGCAGAAGCATGATCTGAACCCAGGACCGGCAGCTCTCAAGCCCTTGTGCTTTCATTTCCCAAACCGCGCTGCCTTTCGTGTCACAGTGTCATCTTCAGTGAAGTGTTTTTCCTTAACCTTGGGCTCTGTGCTAGATGTGGACCTTGGAGCGTGCGTGGTAGGGTGCATGCAGGGAGTATCTCTAGGTTAAAATGGTAATTTTGGCAATGACCATTTACCATTCAGCTATCAGCATGGTCTGAATCTATGGGTAGGGTCTTATGGTCCCCAAATTACAAAAGGGGGAACTGAGGCTCCCTGAGATGAGGTGACCCCTCGCCCCCACACCGAGTCCACATCACTAGTGACAGGGTCGGCCCCACTGGAGAAACACACGCATGATTTTTCCGATGTTCACTTACATTTTCTTCCTTTCTGCAAGAGCAGATCCTGGCCGGGAGCCTCCTGGGGAAGATGAGACGGAGGCGTTCTCAAGAGGCCTCCCTCCCCATGGCCTGTCTGTAGCTCCGGAAGCCAGCAGCCAGATGTTCCGTGTCCGAAGAGCAGGTTCCAGCTGTGGTCCTGGACACCCAGGGCCTCCTTGGCTGACCCCATGGGGCTGAGAGGGACACCCTTAGCTGCGGGGTTCAGCCCAAGGTCGGGTGTGGGCTGGGGAAGTGGCTCTGCAGGTGTGAGTGCTTGCAGGAACCTTCCGGATCCATCCCTCTGGGCTGAGGAGGTCCCACTCACCCTGCTTTTCAGTGCCTCTCACCCCAACACCCGTAAATGTTAGGATCACCTTAGGGCTGGCTTCTGTAGGTCAAGTAGGAGGTTCCAGATGACTGGCTGTGCAACTTGGGCAGGTCACTCACCCTCTCTGGCCCTGATTCTCCTCAACTGTAGGAAGGAGTGAGACTGGCTAGATCATCTCCCACAGTTTCTCTGGCCTCAAGAAACCCAGATATCAGCCCAAGAAGACAACCCTGCCTGTTGATAGGACTTTTACAAGTGATTTTCCCTTTGGGCTTCACAGTGTCCCTATCTGTAAAATGCCGTTATAATGCCTACTCCACGGGTAACGTGACAATCTTAGCGGGGGCTGCACCCAGGGTCCACGCTGAATAAGTGGGAGATGTTACCATTAAAATGAAAAAGTAGCATCATCAGAAAACCCTCCCACGAGGGCATTTAATGCTGTATTTTAGCTGGTGGGGACAAGGGAGGCCAAGTCCCTGCTGTGCCAATTTCCGTCCAGGTGAACTTCAGTTTTCTCCTCCGTGGGTTTGAATAACTCATAGATTCTGTGAGGATGGAGAAAGAGGGACAAAAGGACATAGTTTATAAATCACACTCCTTCTCTTCTCTTCCCCTTCTCGGTTCTTCCTCCTCTTCCTCCTCTCCTGCTCCTCCTCCTTCCCTTCCTCCTCCTCTTCCTCCCCCTTCCTCCTCTTCTTCCTCTTGTTCTTCTTCCTCTTCTTCTTTCTTTCTCCTCCTTCCTCCTCCTCCTCCTCCTTCTCCTTCTGCTCTGCTTCTGTATAAAAATGAGGTCTCCTCCGTTGCCCAGGCTGTGTGTGGAAGTGGGTTTATAGCTTGCTGTAACCTCAAACTCCTGGGATCAAGCCATCCTTCGGCCCCAACCTCCCGAGTAGTTGCGATCACAGGCATGTGCTACCACACCTAGCTAATTTTTAAAAAATGTTTGTAGAGATGGGGTCTCACTATGTTGCCCAGGCTGGTCCCGAATTCCTGGCCTCAAATGATATTCCTTCCTCGGCTTCCCAGTGTTGGGATTACAGGAGTGAGCCACTGTGCCCGGCTTCCTCTTCCTCTTTCCTCCTTCCTCTGCCCCTCCACTTCCTCCTCCTCTATCCATCCCTTTTTGAATCCTTCCTCTCCCGCGACAGTGCCAACAGGGACAAGGAACGGGTGATGCCAGCAGTTTCTCCTCCAGTGGGTGGGCTCCCCGATGCAGGAGGCTTCTAAGGAAAGGAGCCCACATGACCCTCCCGTCAAGTTCCCCGAGTTGGAGGAGGGGAACTTGAGGGGAGGGTCACAGTGGGGCCCCAGGGGTATCTCAGCACAGGGTTTGGTCATTAGAGGTGGGGGACAGGGCTAAGTTAGAAAACCTTGGGGACGAGAGTGACATTCTGGGGGCTAGGGTGCCATGGGGTGATGGCCTTTTCACCTCTAAAGCCTTCTCCAGCTTGAAGCCCCTGAATAAAACTCACTGGGAGGCAAACTTGAAATTTCCCAAAGCCACAGAATCTCTGGCCAGCCCTAAGACTGAGGGCAAGGACAGCCACGCCCCCGCCTGCCCCCTGGGGTGGGTCTCAGAGCCAGCTGGCTCTGTCTCCTTGGGGAGGGAGGGTGGGAGGCCTCTGTTGGCTCCGTTGTGATTTCTGGGTGATGATAACCCTGGCCGGCCCTCTTCATCGGGGGCTGGTATGTGGGATTTTAAGTCAGTCGCTTCCCAAACGTCCACGGGCCCTGGGAATCCCTTGGAACTCCTGTTAAAATACAGATTGAGATTCAACAGCTCTGGGCATCCAGACAAAATGACAATGCAGGCCCCTTGTTAAAAAATTGTTGGAAGGAATTTTGAGATGATCACAGTAGAGCGTGAAGTCAAGCCTGGGGCCCTTCTCACTCAGGGCTGTGTGTGTGCGTGTGACTTTGTAGGTCGAGTGTCTGTGAAGCTGGCCTAAGACTCTGTATTTTAATAAGTTCCAGATGAAACTGATGCTGCTGGTCCTGGCCACGCTTTGAGGAGCTGGGGTTTAAATGGTAGCCAGGGAAGCATTAAATGGTCAGCTGGTGTCAGGAGACTCGGGTTCTAGCCTTGTGAACTTGGACCACGACGTTGGCCTCCCTGGGACTCGGTCTCCCCAAATGGAAGGTGAGGGGCCAGCTGTGATGGCCTCTAAGCCACCTCTTATTGATTTCTGGGTTCCCAAGCCCACCACCAGGCTGCAGTGTCCTCGCCAAGCCAGCACTGACGAGTAAACAAACAGGAAAACTCCAGCAAGCAAATAAATAAACAAATCACCACTGCAACCCACCACGTCCGCCTCTGCCGTGGCGGCGTCTTTTCAAAAACAAGTGTCCTGGTGACAATGTCCAGACATCACGGGCCCTGCCGGGGAAGAGGGTAGGGCTGGGGCGCTGGGGAGGACAATTGGAATAAAACGGAGGTCAGACCCCCAAGAAGGACCGTCTGACTTTAATCCCATAATGGAAGTCTTGTGGGGGCCGGATTTTGTCTTCGAAGGCTCCCAATGGACTCTTGTGAAGACAGCAAGCACCATACAGGGATAAAGTGGCTTTTAGAACTATTAGAAAGTGGGTGTGCTGGGAATGGGGGGCAGAGGGGGGGCCAGGACGGGAACATTAAAATTCTGCTCCTGCCCAGGGTTTCTGGGCTCCGGCTCTCCATGCGAGCATCGATCTGTTCCAGCATTTGACTTTCAACCATGACAAAACTGTGGGCAAATTAATTGTTCTCCAGGATATTAAACATCAGACTCCATTAATCCTTTCTGAGCGAGATGCTTGCTGCATACTAATCGGGAGGGTTCCAGGCTGCCACGGGGTGTTTATCCTGCCACGGAGACCCCACTGCGTCCCACCCCTCCTCTGTCTCCCTTGGGTGGGGATGCGGAAGGCTGAGCACCCTTCTCCACACCCTGTGCTACTTCTCTTTCCCTTTGTGGCCAGGGACAGAGGAGAAACAGGTGGACCCAACCTGAAACCTTCCCCACCCCCACCCAGGCGTCTTCTTCCTGGGAAGCCGGGGGACTGGTAGCAAGATTGTTTTATGCAAATTCCAATATCTGTATGCAGGCACGGCCGTGAGGATGAACACAAGAAATAATTGCCAAATTATGCACGTTGAGTTGGTTTTCCTGAATCTCGAGCCCTTAAAGGAAAGACAAGAAACACGGCAACTCGGGTGTCTAAAACAGACAAACAACCTCTTGGCTCTGGTCACCCAAGGTGGGTGGGTCACCGGGCTGGCTGAGAACAGACAGAACAGAATCTCTGTGGGTTTTGAGGGGGTTGGCGTGGTGGGCCCTGCCTAGGAGTCAGGGGGTCTGAGCTCCAGGCTGCCACCGGGTTGCAAGCTGTCTTTGGGCAAGTCATGTCCCTTCTTTCGGCCTCAGTTTCCCATCTGCAGAAGGGGAAGAGAGCGAAAGCCCGACAATGCGTCATTTGAAATGTGGATGAGGCGTAGCGGGGTTGCTGAGCTCAAGTCAGGGCTGACCAGATGGGCACAGCAAGGGTCTGTGGGGAGAGGGAGGATCTCCGGGGCTTCAGCTTGCCCCAGAAATCACCCTTGTCTCTTTTTGTATGGTCACAATTCTTTTATTTCCGTAGGGTCTTGGTGTAATCAGCTCATGTCAGGGAGGCTGGTCGAGATCATGAACCCATTTCACAGAGTGTGGCTCAGAGCCGCACAGGACCAAGCCAAAGCTACGTCCCGTAGGAGGCAGAACAAGGATTAGAGCCCCTATCTGTGCTGTCATCCAGGAACAATTCTATCCTTCTCCCACCTCACGCTTCCTCTGCCTGCTTCCTTCCCATATGGGGAGCTCAGTACTGCACAGAAAAGAATGCCGTTCTTGCTTCCCACGATCCCAAAGTATCCTGTACACAGCCCCCAGCTGGACTCTCACCCCGGTTTAACAAAATCCAGGTCTATAACAGAAGGATGCCTAAATTACCCACTCCACTGGGGCTCCCATCATCCCACACATTATAAAGCACTTTGCACGAAGCCCTTTCCATGCCTCGCCCCATTGACTGCTCACAGCCACTTTTTAAGGGGAGGGTTCTATTAGGATTCTTGCTTCCGAGGCTCAGAGAGGCCAAGCTACTTGCCCAAAATCACACAGTAAGTGACTGTGCTAGGATTCAAGCTTGCATCTGTCTGACTTCAAAGCCCACTGGCTCTGCTACATATATATCTCATCTTCAGTTCCTCTTTTCTCCCGGTCTGGGGGCAGCAGAGGCTCCCCCACTCTTTGCTGTTTCCACCACTTCCCGTTTCTTCCGGCTTTCCTTTTGGGACTGCAGCGAGCAGAGAGGAAACACTGCCAGCAACTCACTAACTGCGGGGATATTTATGCCTCTGCAAATAGCACACAAGCCTTTTGCGTGATTTGGGGCTAAATGCAGTGTTACTTAATTAATGCACATGTAACACTCGAGAATATTACACCTATTAGAACTCACGGACAATTAACACTCGCAGGCCGCTGCCACCACCAGGTCCCATAGACAAAGGCTCCAGAGGCGCCTGGGTGCTGAATCAATTGCCCGGGAAAATGCCTCCTCCCACCCGCACTTTGTCTACGTCTGCCACCTTGACCTCGGTGTCTTCCTCTTCCTCTTTCATTTTTAACTTTTCTGTATTCCAACTTTTAGCTTGGACAATTTAGCATCTTGACATATTAAAATGATTACCTAGAAACATCATATTATAGATTATATTACTTATAAAACGTTTCTGCTTTAGGGGTGTGTAGTGCAAAAAAGTCTCTAAGCTCTGGGCTGCCAGGGCTACCGGGTCATCAAATATTTTTAACTTCCTGCTTTCCCAAAGGGACTGATTTTCTTTCTCATTTTAATGTTTATAGTAGGAAAAGAAGAGTCATCTCTTCTAGGAAGTATCCCCTGATTGCTCCTGCCCTTTCTCTTTTTTTTTCTTTCATTCTTATTATTTTTTTGAGACAGACTTTCACGCTCGTTGCCCAGACTGGAGTGCAGTGGTGTGATCTTGGCTCACTGCAAACTCTCCCTCCAGGGTTCAATCGATTCTCCTGCCTCAGCCTCCCAGGTAGCTGGGATTACAGGCAGGCGCCACCATGCCTGGCTAATTTTGTAGTTTTAGTAGAGACAGGGTTTCTCCATGTTGGTTAGGCTGTTCTCAAACTCCCGACCTCAGGGGATCCGCCTGCCTCAGCCTCCCAAAGTGTGCTCCAGCCCTCTCTCATACGGATCCCCTCCAGCACTTAAGACATCACTGACTCTATGAGGCCAGGATCCCCGTTGTCTCCCCACCTGGTGGGGGCACATCTCAGAGGGCCCCAATTCTCACAACTGTGAAATGAAACCCGGAAAACGCTTCCATCTGCTCTCTGGGGCTGCAGGGAGAATGGGGTAAGATTTGGTGCTATGCAAACCCACAGCTGCGTTTGCTGCAGCATCTTCTCCGTACATTCACTTTTCCAACGTGTCAAATGCTGATCCCATCCGTGAAAGCTTGGCTGAGTGTTAAAGGACAATCACCACATGTAAGGACCCTAGCCTACTGCCAAGCCTCCTGTGGTAAGCGACACAGGGCCCGAACTACATCAATCAGGTGTCCCCAGCCCCATTCTGAAAATAGTTTTTGAATGCCCACTGTGTGCAAGGGCCGCAGTGCAGATGAAGACACACATGACTCCCTGCTTCAGGAGGCTTCCGGTTTAGTGGGAGTGATAGGCAGTAAACCCACGAACAAGTAAGTAAATGGATAATCCTGGCACACGCTATATGTTAGGAAAGAAATATCTGAATGACAAGATGGTAATGGATAAGGTCTTTCCTGGGGTGGTCAGGGAGGGCTTCCTGGAGGAGATGCCTTTTGAGAGGAGGCCTGAAGAAAGAGAAAGAGTTGACAGATGACAAGGAGGATGAATAGCTTCGTGTGGTTGCTGCTCTGCCCATATCCTCTTGTCACTCACCACTCCTCTTCAAGTGGGGGAGATGCCTGCTTGTCCCCAGTGTAGAAGGAAAAGATGTATAGGGAATAAATGTCCCTTCCTGGGGGGCAGCAGCCCTCCACCAATGACAGATGGGAGCTGGAGTATAATACCCCTGCTTCCTTGCTCCCTGAGTGGATAACTCTCAGGTGAGTGTTCTTACAAAAAGTCCCCATCACACCTGAGCCCCAGTCACCCACAGCAAAACCTGCTGTTTTATGTCAGCCAGACTTGACCACCTCCTCTCCTTGCCTCATGCCCTCATCCTCTGTTGATATATCCTGGGATTCCCCTCCCAGATAAACTAGCCCTGCAGTGCTTATCTTGGAGTCTTGCTGCTGACACCTCCCAATCAGACACCTCAGGGATCGGTGGGTGTCAGATCGCCCTGGGCTCCCAGGTTGAGGTTCCTCTAGAATCCTCCCAAGACGCCCCACTCAGTCTGTGCCCCCAGGCCCTACCTGTCCAGGCCTGGGGGATTACAGAGTCCCCAGAGCTGGCCTTCAGATCCATCCCCAGACACTATTTCCAAAAAGGATTAAATAAATATGTCCAGCGGGAGGGGGAGCTCCGGCTTTCACTGCCCGCTGGCGGGAAATTAAATAATGTTCGTTTCTGCCGCTGTGAGCCGGAACAAGGCTGGCCGAGCTGCAGGGCTGGGCCAGGAGGCAGCCGCGATTGGCAGCTTGTGGCAAGCCTTAAATCAAAGGAGCCGATGAAATTTCTAATAGCAGGAGCGTGACTGGCATCGGCGTATAAATAAAGTTCTGCTCTTGAAAGACAGCTTATTCTAGCCTCACCGCCAAGGATATGAAGCCTGGAGGGCTGGTGGCTGTGGCCAGGCTGGACCCCCGCCAGAAGCCAGCTGGGCCGGGAGGCTCAAGTCCTTTCCCAGTCACTGCCCTGGCTGCTCCTGAAACAGTCCCCAGGGTTCAGCCCCTGGGCGTGCCCAGCCCCTAGCTGGGTGGAGGTGGGTGGTGTGTGTTTGCAGGGCAGATTTTACCATCGCCATTGCCCAGATGAGCACACCAAGGCTCTGGGGGTACGTGTTCTGCCAGAGGCCACACAGACTGTCAGAGGTTCCTTTCTAGGTGAAGGGCAGGGAAGGGGAGATTCACAGTCGTGTCTGATTCCACATCTCACAGAGGTCAAATGGGCGCAAACTGCCCCATGGAGAACCCGGAGCCACTTCTCAGGCTGGCCAGCCCCTGCCTCTCTGTTCTGCATCTCAGGCTGCTCGCAGGAATGAGCCAGCCCCGGAACTTACTCCCAGGTACCCGCTGTCCCAGGCGGGCAGAAGGAAACTTGTCTCAAAGCAACCCTCATGATCTGCTCCTGTGGGCTCCGATCCAGTCCAGTGGCTGGGCCCATAAGCTCTGGAACCAGACTACCTGGGACTGGATTTTGTCTCTAGTGCCCTGGCTGTATGGCCTTGCACAAGTTACCTAACCTCTCTCGGCCTCAGCTTCCTCATCTGTGAAATGGGAATCATAATGGCACCTGCCTTCTGGTGTTGATGTGGGAATTAAATCAGACCATTTATGTAGAGGACTTAGCTCAGACATACACCAATACGTGTCCTATAAGCTTGTGCTTTCATTTATCACCATACATTCATTCATACACTGCTGTGATTGCAGGGCCTGATCCATGACTGGTGCTCTGTAAACGTTAAAATCTTATAATAATAGTTATTATATATTTATATAATAATAATTAATCTTTTATTATGATGATGATGATTAGAGATAGGACCTGGCTCTGTCACCCAGGCTAGAGTACAATCATGACTCACCGGAGCCTCATCCTCCTGGGCTCAAGGGATCCTCCTACCTCAGCCTCCCTAGTAGCCAGGACTACAGGCATGCACCACCACACCTGGCTATTTTTATTTTTGTAGAGATGGGGTTTCACTATGTTGCCCAGGCTGGTCTTGAACTCCTGGCCTCAAGAGATCCTCCTGTCTCAGCCTCCTAAAGTAGATTTCCTATGATTAGACATGCAATGGTAGTGCTGGGTGCTGTGGGCTTCAGCAGGGGAAGAGGGGACCGTGGCAGGTTTGGGCCTGCCACGTGGAGTTTAGGGTCCAAAAAGCCTCAGGAAGATATTGAATGAGGCTTCCTAGAAATAATAGGTGTCCATAAAAAGGATGTCCAGGGCTGCATGAGTGAAATCCAACCTTCTGGGGTCAGAGAGGGCTTTTCCAGGAGGGCCCGTCTCCGCAGGGTCCTTTGGGTCAGAGGAAGAGTGTCCCAGGCGGGGGATGGGCACTGGCAGAGGCCATGAAACAGGGAGAGAGGAGCAGTGGCGCCCTGTCCCGTGATCCCCTCTGTGAGTCAGGCTCTAGGGCAGATCGGGAAACTAGGAGGTCACAGGAGGGCTCAGGGTCCTGCCTGCCCATTTTGCAGATGGGCAAACTGAGCCTGAGATAACCCAACAGGCAGAGCCAGAATGCATCGAGATTTGCTGCTTTCTGCTCCAGCACTCTTCTCAAGGGAGGACACGCTCACGCCAGCTGGGAGAAGTTCAAGCCATGAGCTGACCGGTGTGCAAGTCTCAGCTCAGCAAAATTTCTCTGCAGCCCCAGGAACGAGGCACAGGAGGCCCATTTAACAGAGGTGGAAACAGACTTGATAAGTTCTATCACTGCAGTCATCAAAGGAGCGTGGATTCAAACCCAGAGCCAAATGCTGGAACCGGGGCTGACACTCTGGGGCTGTCTGTCCTATGTGGGGAGGAGGGATGGCAGGGCTGAACCAGACCCTCAGACAGACAGAGGTTTCTTTTCTGTCCTTCTTGGGACATGAGTATCTCCCAGCCCTGGCCGCAGCCACTGGGGACAGATGCTGGGGTCTTTCTCCCTCCCTCTTTCTTCCTACTTCTATTGTCTCCAGATTCTGGTTCCATTTCAGAATCTGACTTCACAGGGTCTGACCCTTTTGTGCAAACTCCAAAGCCCTTTTCTTTGTGATTATAATTTTTTTTTTTTTTTTTTTGGAATCCAACATCTCTTGACAGGAAAATTGGTGTTTGAGGTGAGAGCAGTTTGCTGTGTTCTCCATATGAAAGCCATTACGGAGCTGTCCGGGACGGAGCCCGTGCCTGTGTGCACACACACGGTCTGACTGCCTTCCCTGCACCCTGGAAAAGTGCGTCCAGCTGTCAGCCTGGAGCCCGGCTGGCCGGATGTAATGCAAACCAGGCTGCTGGGAAGAAGTGTGTACTTTAATCAGAGTTCACGTCTGCCCGGCCCCAACCCTGATTCCATCAGGTGCCTGCTCGCTCACTCTGGGTTGTCAGGGTTGGGGGGGCTCCTCTGTAGCTGCAAATACAGCTGGGGCTGGGAGCTGGTGGTCCCAGGTGGGGACTTCCCGGCTGGTGTATGCCACTCTCAGTTGGCGTGTCCTTTGGAGCTAAGGGTGGGGGGTCTGGCAAGGGCGACGCTGGTGGCGGCAGGGGGGCAGAGGGCAGCCCCCAAAGTAGGTGAGTGTGTGAAGGGGATGAGTAGGTCTGTAAGAAAGGTGCAGGGGAGAGGGGAAGGGCTTTAGGAGCAAAAGGGAGGGCAATGAGACAAATGAGGTAAGGGAGAAAGAATGGTGGGGAGGGCGTGGGAGGGAAAAGGAGGTAGAGAAATGAAGAAAGAGAGAAAGTGAGCCATTGAGAGAGAGAGAGAGAGAGAGAGAGAGAGAGAGAGAGAGAGAGAGAGAGTCTTAGGAGGAGGGGCAAGGAGAGGAAGGATTAAACAGATTTTTTATTTTTTTGAGACAGGGTCTGTCTGTTGCCCCAGCTAGAGCGCAGTGGCGCAATCTCGGCTCACTGCATCCTCCGCCTCCCGGATTCAAGCAATTCTCTGCCTCAGCCTCCTGAGTAGCTGGGATTACAGGTGCCCCCCACCACATCCTGCTAATTTTTGTATTTTTAGTAGAGACAAGATTTCACCGTCTTGGCCAGGCTGGTCTAGAACTCCTGACCTCCTGATCCACCTGCCTCGGCCTCCCCAAAATGCTGGGATTATAAGCATGAGCCATCGCGCTCGGCCAAGAGATACTTTTTTTAAATGGAGAGAGACAAACAGAACAGCAAGTAAGGGCAAGGAAAATAAAGAAAACCAAAAAGGATCCTGAGATGATTTCCCAGAATTCTAACAGGAGGAGGCCGGAATCCCCGGACTGGCCTCAGACAGGCCTGAGTTCGATTCACTTCCTGGCCCCATGTGACCCTGGGCAAGTTCCGTCTCCCATGCCACTGACCCTGGCCTCAGTCTCCCTGTCTGTAAAATGAGCTCGCTGGGGACTGGACGGTCTCGGAGGCTTCTCCAGGGATGCCAAGGAGAGTGAGAAACTCGAGATGAGTGGGAAGGGGTGGCCCTGCAGGAGCGCACTGGGCTTGCGAAATAAATCCCATTATTTTGTCTTGGAGTCGGCATCTTTCACAACCCATGAAATGGAAGAATTTCTCCGCCCCGCAGAAACGTGTTGCAAGTGCTTTTGAGAGAAATTTGATTTCTCTGTTGACTTTGGTCCTGGTCCTGATATCCAGTGGCTAGAGACTGGCTGCTTCCAAGGTCAACATGACTGTGTGCATGTGTGCATGCATGCGTGTGTACATGCATGTGTGCATGCATGTGTGTGCCCGTTTGTGCATGCATGTGTGTGTGCACCTGTGTGTGTGTTGCGTGCCTGTGCATCCACACCCCACTATAAATGACACCCCCATCCCAAGACTCCACAGCACCCAGAGTACCCCTGGTATCTAGGGAGGCTGTATTTTGGCCCCTGTCTGAGGAGCCCCTCTTAAAGTCTTCAAGGTCACGGGTGACTGGCGGGTGCTCATGGCTTGCTGTGACAAGCCGGGCCTCTGCATCTCCCAAAGGAACAGGCAAAGGCAGACTCAGCCTTCAGGACTTGAGAATCCAGTCTAGGAAGATCCTGAGTGTGAGGAGGGCAGCGAGTTGGTGGAAAAGGAGGTCCAGGGTGGAGACCCCAGTCTTCCTCTCAGCGCTGAGCTCCTCTTCCCCATCCGTGAAGCAGGCATAGCAATGACTGTGTCCTCATCACTACTCTGTCCCGCCTGTGCTTGAGTGTCCTACAGAAGGACTGTGGCTGCCAGCTCTGAAAGGGTGGGGGCCACACCTGTCCCACTTACCTTCTAATCCAGACACCAGCACATAGTAGGTGCCAGCAAACACGAGTGCCTTCCATCCCTGCCGCTCTCCACCCTCCCCATTTGAGGATGGAAGAACATCCATGTCTATGCTGAAGTGGAGACAACTGAGCTAGGGGTTTATCAGCCCCTCTATGGTCTCTCTGCAAGACTGTGGGTGTGGTAGTGAAACACTCAGGGCCTCACTTGCTCCATCTGTGAAACAGGTCCAGAGGTGGCCATGTTACCCACCCCTCTGGGTTGTAGAGAGACTAAACAAACCCATGGCCTGCTCAGTGCTCTGGGAAAGGAAGAACTCCATTTGAGGTCAGGTGGGGCTTGTTCTAGCCACTTAGAAGAGCACTGGATCAGGAGTCCTGCGCCCACAGTGGGCACCGAGAGTCAGTGGGATGCGGGACAAACCTCAGGTTTCCCTTTTGTGACTCAGAGTCCCTCCCAGCTCCTAGGGGTGCCCTGGGCTCCTGACTCTTGTCCCACCGCCCCCGCTTGCTTGAATGTTCTTATCTCCTCCCTCTGCTCTGCAATGTCACCTCTTCCTCTCCCCCACCCCATTCATCTGTTGGCAGAGGTCATGGGTGGGGGAGGAGCTCTCCCGCCTGCCTGGCTGAGCTTTATCTGTAATATAATGCTGGCCCCTGGGAGAGGGGTCAGGGCCACTGCTGGAATGAAACAGGAGGAGAGCAATCGAATGGGTCTTGGGAGGGGAGAGAGCGGGGTGGGGGAAGGGAAGACGGTGGTGGGAACCTCTGAGACGGCTCAGCCCTGGGGTTGCACCTCCAGCTCCAGGCCTGTCAGCACCAAAGTTGCATGGCCTTGGGCATGTCATTTGTCCTCTTGAAGCCTCAGAGTTGTCCTTTGCACAGTGGGGTCAAAGATGACCCTGTGACACCTCATGCTCCCTGCGTGGGTCTGTGGGTCCTCGGCTCTTATACTCCACTAGGAACTTGGGACTGCTAAGAGCCCTGAGGCCCAGAGAGCTGAAGCCCTAGCCAGAGAGAAAACAAGTGGAGATTTAAAACCAGTCCAAGCTGTCTCCAATGGCTGCGTGCATCCCACAGCAGGCTGGTGGAGGTCAAAGCTCAAAGCCTCATGCCAAGCTTTCCATCAGTTGCAGGAAGGAGGTGAATTATGTCCCACAGACAAAAAGTTCTTACCTGGGCTGCTGCACCTCGTCCTTAGAGCAATTTGCAATTTCCTGAAGAAGGTGGCACTTACAGTCGTTTATGAAAGAGTTTTTTAATAGAAATGACCAAGATGTGCCAAGCGAAGTGGCTCACATCTGGAATTCCAGTGCTTTGGGAGGCCGACTTGAGGCCAGCAGTTCAAGACCAGCCTGGACATATAGTGAGACCCCTATCTCTACAGAAATTTAAAAAATTAGCCAGATGTGGTGGCGCATGCCTGTAGTACTGGCTATTCAGGAGGCTGAAGTGGGAGGATTGCTTGATCCCCGGAGTTGGAGGCCACAGTGAGCTATGATGGCACCACTGCACTCCAGTTTGGGTGACAGAGCAATACTCTATCTCTTAAAAACAAAAACAAAAACAAAAAAAGAGAAAGAAATTGTCAAGGTAGAAGAAGCAGGGAAAAGCATCTTTGGTGGTGGGAACAGCATATACAAAGGTGCAGAGTCATGAAACAGGATGATGTTTGCAGAAAAGGGCGTGGTAGTTCCATGTGCTGGAGTGAAGGACACCCAAAGAAGTAAAATATGAGTAGACATTTTGGGAGGTGAGCCAGGATGGAGTGCATTTCTGGCTGGTGGTGGATGTCCTAGGCAGATATACTTTTAGAAAATACTTTCTAGGGGCTGGGCTGGTAAGAAGTTTGCAGGGACTGTACTAGATGCAGGGAGACTAGTTCAGAGGAGGTGGCTGTGGCAGTAATCCAGGCACAAGAGCCTGACTGATGGTCAGGTGAGATGAGTCCAAATTCAGAGATGCATAGGGGTGAAATTCATGGCAGAGCATCTGGTGCCCTGTGGGAAGAGTGATGGTGTCTCAATGGGCCGTTTGGGGGCAAAGAAAGTGAGTCTAACTGAGTATATATCAAGTCTGAGGAGCTGGCAAGTGTATCAGTTATCTATGACCACAATAACGCTGCATCCCCAACAGCACTAAAACTCAGTGGATTTCAACCTTGGACATATATTTAGCTCATGTATTCATGAAGTTCAGTGGCTCTGCCAGGCTTGCTGGGCTGGGCAGCTCTGGGCTAGGCTTGGCTGATCTTGGCTGGGTTTACAAGTCCTGGTCTTGGTTGGCTGCTGGCTGATCTAGGCTGGCTTCATCTGGCACGGATGGGATGACTGGGCTCAGCCTCATACGTCCTATCCTCCAGCAGCCTAGCCCGAATCTGTCCTCATGGCCTTGGCAGAGGTACAAAAGTGAGAGTGAACCCAATCACTCAGTGCTTTGATGCGTCTACTTGCATCGTGTTTGCTGGCATCCTGTTGAACAAAGCAAGTCACTTGGCTGATCCTAGAGTCAGAGAAGAAGGGCACTGGGTGGTTACATGGTCAAGGTCAGGGATACAGAAAAGGGAAGGAATAGAGGCCCATGAGGGGTTGACAAACCAGCAAGTGGAGAAATGTGTAATGCTCATGAATTTGAAATTGTTGACCAGGGATGGTCTCTGGAGCAATGGGAGAAAAGGCCACTGACCACCAGGCCAGAGGCTGAGAAGGATGTTGGATCCCTGGGGCACCCTCTTCATTCCCCTTTACCTCCCAACCCTCCTCTGCCTTCTTGTAGGAGAGAAAACCTCAGAGCTCAGGGTGCCAGCGGAGGTCCCATCTGGCATGAACCTCGTATGTACTCAACGAAATACCAGATGCAAAGAACACAGCTAGTCAGGTTGGAAGATTAACCCTTTATGGGTCAGCAGGCAAATCTTGGCACCAGCGTGTACTGTACGTGGTTGCAGGAGCTGGCACGACCCACAGGGCCTCTCCCCTCCAAGGAAAGCTCCGTGGATTTCAATCACGGACATGCTGATATTGCAGGCCCAGCTTTGAACAAAACTGATGACACATTTTCGTTCCAGAATGGCATTTGACCTGAACCAGCTCCCTTGCTATCTCCAAGGTTCCAGAGCCTTCTGGTCTGTCTCATTCCATCCTCCCGGCAGCCCCCGACCCAGGGAATGGAGAGCTGGTCCCTCATTTTGCAAACGAAGAGCTTGGAGGTGCAGCAGTGCCCAAGGTCACACGCCAGTGAACGGGCAGAGCTCAGAGTCCAGTGCAAGATTCTGAGACTTCAGCTCTTCCCCATGCAGCCCCCAGTCCCACTCTGGGCGGGTTTCACTCTTTGTTGTACAGCACGAAATCTGTGATTCAGCGGGAGCGTGTTTAGTCAGGCGGCTTGCTGGCATGACGACCCCCCACAGAGCCACCCAGCCCTCCTCCTCAGCCAAGACTGATTCCCTTGGAGGGTATTTTTTTTTTAAAAGGCAAGAAACAGCAGGAAAATCTCTCTCCCGCTGCTTCTTGTATTTCCTTTAGAGTTTCCTTTGTTCTATATTTAATTTTTTGTTTTAAACCCAGTTGAAGAGAGATGGGCGAATCACCGATGGTTATTGATTTATTATTTATGGTGAATCATACGTTGCTTTAATTCCATCTTTCGTCCTTTTCCTATTCAACATAGTTGAAGGACAACCCAAGGAAATCGTCCAGGGCATCAGAGACTTTTGGCGACGTTTCTGTTTATTTCCACACTGCAACCTGTTAGAATAAAACTAGAATCGCTTCTTCTTGGTGTAGGATGGCTCTATCTTTTCTATCGAGACCCGACCCTGCGTCTCAGCTGAGGGAGTCGAATGAGCCGATGTGACCTTTCCTTGGTGATGTGGCATGGATCCCAGGGGATGCCCCGGGGTGTCCCAAGGCTGCTTGTTGGCCCCCTTCACTAAATAGCCCCAACCTCTGTGTTTTCTGGTCACACCAACTTCTTCCCTTTTTACTTCCTACCCATGCCAAAGCTTGCTTTGAGGAGCAACTCCTGCCTCAGCTCTGGCATCACACGCTGCGAAATAACCATAACCGTCTGACGAAATAATCATACAAAGAATCACAATGAACAATAACACATAAGAGCTCACATTTATTGAGGGCTTTGCTCTAGTCAAATGCTTTATAGGAGTCATCTCATTTAGACTCAGACCCTTGGGGTAGATGGTTTGGTTATTCCCATTTTATAGGTGAAGATACTGAGGCCAGGTGGGGATAAGGAACTTGCCCCAAGAAGTAGGGGAGCTAGACCTGAACCTGGAGCCAACTGCCTCTCAAGCCCAAGATCTGATCACTGGTCTATCTGCCTCCTTGGAGGACCGACCCGGAAATTCACTCTGCATGTTCCTGTTGCCCAGATACTGCAGTGGAAGGCCTCGGGGGGGCATCTGCTGGCTTCCTGGAGCGTGTGTCTGTCCCGCGCTGGGGTCAGGCTGCTGCACCTGAGGCCCTCTCCAGGGGCTGTGCCCTGCGCCATCGGCTCCTGTGCCAGGCACCGCACTTCCAGGCAACGCGAGGCTTCCGACTTGGGCAGGGATGTTTCTGGAAGCCACGTAGGTTATGCATGAGTCTCAACATTCGAGTGCATGTGAGCATTCGAGTGTGAACATGTGGGTGTGTATGCAAGCGTGAGTGTGGGATTGTATGTGAACGTGTGTGAATGTGGGATCATGTGGCTGAGCATGTGAGTGGGTGTGAGCGTGTTTGCCTGTGAAGGTGAGTGTGTAAACATAAGCATGTGAATGTGTGTAAGTCTATGTGGAGCATGCATGGAGGAGTGTGTGTGGATGTGCATGTGCAGGGTTGCATTTTGGGGATGCTGCTTTTTCTGTCACTATTATTCCCTCCCTGCAGCTCATAACGATTCTATCTCCGTCCCCCTCAATTCCCCAGGACCTCTTAATTCCATAATCATAGGGGTGGAGAGCACGGCCCAATAGAACTGAACTCATCTTCTGCTTGTCACCAGCTACAAACCACATGACCTTGGGCAAGTCACCTCCCCTCTCTGGGCCTCAGTTTCCTCATCGGTAACATGGGTTTAACTACAGCACTCACTTCATGGGGTGATCAGGAGCTGCCTGGACTTCAGCAGGTGCACTTTCAATGGTAGCTACCATAGTCACCATGTGGTACAATACATCACTTGAACTTACTTTTTCTTTTGTTGTTGAGACAGAGTCTCACTCATCACCCAGGCTGGAGTGGAGTGGCTTGATCTTGACTTACTGCAACCTCCGCCTCCCCAGCTCAAGCAATTCTTCTGCTTCCACCTTCCGAGTAGCTGGAACTACAGGCATTTGCCATCACACCCAGGTAGTTTTGTACGTTTACCATGTTTTAACATTCACCATGTTGGCCAGGCTGGCCTCGAACTCCCAATCTCAGGTGATCTGCCTGCCTCCGCCTCCCAAAGTGCTGGGATTACAGGCATAAGCCACCCCCGCCGCCCCTCTTGAACTTATTCTTACACAGGTGCTGAAGAAAACAGTGTTGAATATAATGATTACAGGCAGCCAATCAATTAGCCCTTGTTCAGGACTCTGGTCATGGCAGTCAATTGGTGATTGCCAATCTGCATGTTTATTCAGCATCATTAATTATGCATGACACAGCATTAATCCCCATAATATGCAGGTGTGCAAGCTGTGGAACAAGGCTACTGATCCTGCATGGGGAGGACATGTGTGTGTATGTGTGAGCGGGGGCACCTCACACGGCAGCAGCCCAAGAGCATTGGGTCAGAATGAGTGATGCCTTTGCATTGGTCATGGAAGCTGGGACTGAATCAGATTCTTTATTTAAATCTAGTGTTAAAATGGTGGGTGGGAGGCCTGATCCAACTTGGGGATGTGTTTTGTTTGGCCCACACCAAATGACTTTTTTAAAAAAATGGCTATAATGTATTTAGTGTGGGCATGCCAGTTTGCCGCAGTCCCCACCTCTCCTTATTGCCTCCTATACCATCTACTTCCAAAGTTTCTTGCCTGGCCCCTGTGTGCATTTGAATAGGCAACCTATAGATCGCCTTCACCTTTTTTTTCCAACTTTTTAAAAATTATTATTGCCCCCTAAGGAACTCTTTTAGACATTTTCCCCTGCTCACTCCCTGACCCCACCAATGAAATTTTAATAGCACAGATCTATTGGATATCTGCTTATGCACTGTATGTATGTCTGTGAGACTCTGTACCCTCCAAGGGGCACACTTTTCCCCTGTGGAGAATGCAGGCTCCGGATGATAAAGTCTCTGCCTGTCTCTGATGGTTCTCGTGATGCAGTAGGGATGGGAAGTGGGATGGCAATGAGGTGATCTGATCTTTAGAATCATTTCTGTCTTATGTTCCCTGGATGAGTGCTCTGTGTTGGCCTTACTACACTCCCTACTTCCCGCTAAACGAGCTCTAGGCAGTCCAGACTCATCTTGTCATGCTGTTCTTCCCCCGATACCCAAGTACTCCAAATCCTCAGAATCCAGGTGTCCCCTCCTCCAGAATCTTTCTGGCCAGTTAAAATACTGGTCCATGGCTATTGAAATACAGAGGGGAAAGCCTCTTAGGGAGTAACAGTTTCTAAACTTACACTTTGCAGATGAGCAGGCAGAAGCCCAGAGACGGCAAGAAACTTAACCACGCCTGCATAGCAAGTCAGGAAGAAGTAAAAGCCATGACCAGATTTTAAGGCCAACACTGTCCTTCCACCCTAGTTACTCCCTAAGGGAGATTTATTTACCCTTGCCTTACCTGGGCCTAGCTGGCACAGAGGTGGTGCTTGTGGAGAGTCATAATGTACATTGACACCTTAAAGCATTAAAGGCTCTGACAAGTCCTGCAAAACCAAACCATTTTAGTTTTGTGTAATACAGCGTTCTTTAAACTCGTGTTTGACTCCAGAACCTGTCTGTGACTGAAAAAAACCTACTATGTGCCAGGTACTTGGGCCCCAGAATATAAGACTATTTGTAGTTTTATGACATCTCCAAACTGAAAATGACCCAAACTACCTCAACAGTAAAATAGATTTAAAAACTCCGGTATGTTCCCACAAGGGACTATTATACAGCAGTGAAAATGAATGAACTGTAGCTCTGTGTGACAACATAGAGAAATCTCACTGTATAATATTGGAAAGAAGAAGCCAGACATAAAATAATAATAATATGGGTAATATAATTACTATCATTATTCCATTGACATGAAATCCAAAAACAGACAAGGCTAAACTATGTCATTTTTAGGTTTGGAGGAAACACAAGGAAATCATGACCACAAAAGTCAGGATAGTCAAGAAATATTGAGGGGAGGGAGGGAGTAGAATTGAAGAGAGTTGAGAAAGTGCTTCTGGCTGGGTGTGGTGGCTCACCCCCTTAATCCCAGCACTTTGGGAGGCCGAGGTGGGTGGATCACTTGAGGTCAGGAGTTTGAGACCAGCCTGGCCAACATGGTGAAACCCCATCTCTACTCAAAATACAAAAATTAGCTGGGCGTGGTGGTACACACCTGTAATCTCAGCTACTTGGGAGGCTGAGGCAGGAGTATTGCTTGAACCTGGGAGGTGGAGGGTACAGTGAGTGGAGATCGTGCCGCTGCACTCCAGCCTGGGTGACAGAGCGAGACTGTCCCAAAAAGAAAAAAAGAAAAGAAAAGAAAAAAGGGCCGGGCGAGGTGGCTCACACCTGTAATCCCAGGGCTTTGGGAGGCCAAGGCAGGCAAATCACCTAAGGTTGGGAGTTCGAGACCAGCCTGACCAACATGGAGAAACCCTGTCTCTATTAAAAATACAAAGTTAGCTGGGCGTGGTGGCACATATCTGTAATCACAGCTACTAGGGAGGCTGAGACAGGAGAATCGCTTGAACCCGGGAGGCAGAGGCTGCAGTGAGCCGAGATCGTGCCATTGCACTCCAGCCTGGGCAACAAGAGCAAAACTCCATCTCAAAAAAAAAAAAAAAAAAAAGAGAAATAAGAAAGTGCTTTAGACAGTTTCTTGAGCTGGCTAGTGGTTACATAGGTGTTTGCTTGATAGTGAATCAGTAAATTGTGCAAAGTCCTATTTTCTGCATTTTGCTGTACTTTTAAAATGTCTTGTAATTGAGAGAATAATAAGGGTTGTGTGGAGCTTGGCTCAGCAAGTGGGCTCTGGGGGCAGGACTGGAGATGGGTAGGGTTTGAGAGAAGGCTACTGCAGTGGCCTAGGCACTGATGGTGGCCTGGACTGTGGGGGGACCACTGGGCTGGAGGCCCCAGAGGGCTTCATGCAGGACTTAGCAGATCATTCACCAATTCCCAGTGTGTTCGACAATGTGATTGGGCTCCTGGCTTTGAACCCCTGGCTCCAGGACCTCCCGTCCATAGTCCCTGGCATTCAGAACCAGGAGGCCAAATGGGCCTCAGTGGGGTGCCCGCAGGACAGAGGATGTGAAGAGCATCGGAGAATGCCATGGAAAGGCGGCCAGGAAAAGAGATGGGGGAATTGAGTGCAAAGAGAGAGCGGGGAAGAGGCGGTCCTTCAGAGCTGTCAGCGTGGGGCCCCAGGCGCTCCACGGGCCATGAGCGGCTTCTTCGGATTGCTTTTTTGGCCAACAGGCATAGGTCGGTGGTGAGCTGGCCAGGATGACCTGTGCAGATGTGGTTGCAGCTGGGGGTGGGGGGTGGGTGCAGCGATCAATGGGTGGATGAAACCCCAGGCCCCAGGAAGCCCCTCTCCGGCTCCCCAGAGCGTGTTTTCTTGCGCCTTCTCTCCCACCTCCCGGGGGTGGCCGCGGTGTGTTTTCTGTCTGGCCGGCCGTGCCTGGCCGTGCTCGGGAACACAGTCCCCTTCAGAAGTGCCCCCCGAATCCGCCGAGCCATCCAAACCCTGACAAACTCTTGAGGGAAGCGGGCGTCGCAGGCCCAGCTGTGTAAATGTTTTTGGTTTTCCTGCTGAGGCTAGGCGTTGAGTCGGAGCCAAGACAAGCCTCGCTTGAGTTTTCTTTGGCAAGGCGGCCCGGCTCAGGAATGTCAGGAGAACTTTCCAAGTGGGATGGCCTGTCGGTGGGACCTGGGGCTGAAAGCTGAGCCTGGGGTGTACTCTGCCATCATCTAATTACCGTGGCCCCAGTTAGAGTCAAGAAGCTGTGCCCAGGCTGGTCAGACGGGAGCCATTTTCTTGGCCTGTTCTCCTCTTTCCTGCAGGGATCAGGGCCATTTAGGGGGCTTTCTGTGGGCTTCCCCAGTGGGCATGGGTGGGAAGGTGGCATTCAGCATCCTGAGAATGGTGGAGCTTTGAAGGGGATGTGCGGACTCCATTCTAGGCCCAGGCTATGAAGTCGGGAGAAGTGGCCATTCCATCACTGTGAGGTGTGTGTTTTTCTTCTTCTTGTTCAACTCCATTTGGTTAACTGTGACTTGGAGCTTTCTTGGGGGATCTCACAGAAGAGAAAAACCTAGAGCAGGGCTTCCAGATAGAAAATCCTCCAGTGGCCGGCAGATTACCTAAATGAATGGAGCTGGCCAAGAGGGAGGCGCTAGGGAGTGGCAGGGACTAGGGCAGAATGGGAGCTCATGCCCTATCTAAAAGAGTGGGTACCTGCAATCCCGGTACTTTGGGAGGTTGAGGCAGGAGGATCACTTGAATCCAGGAGTTCAAGACTGGCCTGGGCAACATGATTAAACCCGTCTCTACTAAAAATACAAAACTCAGCCAGGTGTGGTGGCACATGCCAGTAATCCCAGCTACTTGGGAGGCTGAGGCAGGAGAATTGCTTGAACCCAGGAGGTGGAAGTTGCAGGGAGCTGAGATCATGCCACTGCACTCCAGTCTGGGTAACGGCAAGACTCTGTCTCAAAAAATGTAAAAATAAAGAAAGAAAGAAAGAAGTGGGTGCTTGTCAGCCCCAGCAGAGCACAGCTACTCTGGGTGAATATGATTCTCATGTGACCCAAACTTCTGAAATTCCAAGAGAGATCCCAAACTATATTTTGCGTGAAATCTCCCAATCTCTAAATATTGGCAACCAATTTGATTTTTTTAAAAAAAAATCAATGAAGTGCTGTATTAGCCAAACAAAATACATCTGGGGGCTGGACAAGGTCTCCAGATCACAAATGTGTGACCTCTGGTCTCTGACTTCCTGAGCCGTGACTGCCCGCTGAGTGGACAGATAGAGACAATGACATCATCCACAATATAGCAATAACAAAAACCTTTTATCTCTACTCTGGTCCGCCCTGGGTGTCATGCGAGCATTTCGTAGGGAGAGCTTCATTGAAATCTCACATCATCCTGAGGGGAGATATCATCACGCCCAATTTACAGATGGGAAGACTAAAGTCTCCAAGAAGTGAAGTGACTTGACTAAGGTAATTGATTAGTAACTGTCAGTGCAAGAATTTGAGCCCAAGTCTGTCTGAATCCCAGCACTGAGCCAGAGAAAAAGACTCGCCTTGTTCATTCATTCATTCAGCAAACGTTTATCGAGCTTTTCTGTGCCAGCCACTATGCTAAGTTTGCAAGGGTTAAATGAAGGGATACATATAAAGGGCATGGAGCAGGCAGGAAATGCTTCGTTTCCTAGCTCATATTATTATTATTACCAACATGGATCTATTTATAACAGGGTGTGTCCTGCCCAGGTGTAGGGGTGGGGTGGGCAAGAAGCTGTAACGTATGAATCACGTGTAGCTTCTTCTTTTGAAGATGCCCAGCCTCGTAGGTCTGAGTTAGAAGCTTCCATATAGACCTGGAATTGATCCCACCATTTCTAATCTGTGGAATGGACCGCAGTTTGTCCCCGATCGGAGTGACGGGGCCAAGAAGCCTAGCAGCGTGTGCTGGCAAGCCTGGGAGGAGGTCTTGACTGTTTTGGTGGCCCCGGGGAGAGCACTGATGCTTGTGAAGGTGCCCAGCTATGAAGGGGGTGCTAGTGGGCTTGGGAAGGAGTCACCCAGCCCTGCAACATGGGGTAGGTAGAGTCAGGGTGTGAGGGTGCTACTAGCTGAGGCCCTGAGCCTTTCTCCGTAGGATCAAGGAGGTCTGGACTCAGGTCCCCAGGCAACTTGTCTGAATCCCAGCATTGAGTTGGAGTAAAAAGATTTGCCACATTCATTCATTCATTCATGGATTCATTCATTCATTCATTCATATATTCAGCGAGTTTGCAAAGCCAGACTGTGAACTCAGCCCTCCCCTGCTCACAAGCATTCACTGGCTCCCTATGGCCTCTTAGGGATCCTGCAATGAAAATGTAAATGAGTGTGTGTGAGTGAATAAGTAAACACCATGCATACGGAGGCACCCTTGGGCTTGGTGAGTCGTTCTCTATCCACCTGTCCATGGCCCTCTTCCCACATGGAAGGTGTTTTGAGTGGGGAGAGCCCAGAGCTTGGCATTCCCACTGAATTCCAGGAGAAGCTGAGGAATTGGGGACACCTAGAAGAGACACATGGCAAGCTGAGTGCTTACTTCCTGGATGATTTCCATGCCATTCCTGAATGAGAATTCCTGCTAGGAGAGACGGTCCACCCCAGGCCTAAGGTAAAGGCCAGTCTTGACATCAACAGCTTCCATCCCTCATGTTTATGGAGCACTCACTCTGTGCCAAGCACAATGCTCTGCACCACACAAGGAATGTCATGGATCCGTGGGATGCCCATTCTGCAGAAGGGGAAACTGAGGCCCAGAGAGAACACATCACATAGCAGATGAATGGAGGGGCTAGAATTTCAATGCAAGCTTGCTTCTGTCCCGACGCTGCTTTTAGGAGCATGTTCTATTTACTCACATGTCATCCCCACTTTACAGGTGAAAGGAGCAGCCCCGCCCACTGGCCCACAGCCATGGGAGTGAACCAGGAACTCAGGTAGAACTCCCTGCACTGGCACAGCTGTCTGTCATCCCACAGCCCCACCCCTACCATGCCTAGTTCAACCAATGCTTCCCACCCACCCATCAGATGCAGTTCAGGGCTGATCAGAGGTGAACACCCCCACCAGGCAGGTCTCTCAGGGCTTCCAGAAGCCCCCGGGTGGAGGGTGGGCATGCAGCCCCTCCCCAGGGGTCCCTGCAGAGCTAGGGCCCAGCGGAGCCTCCAGAGGAGGGTGATTTGGAATGGAAACACACAGGCTCTTCCCTGTACATAATGAGCAGGGAGTGAGCTGATAGATATGCTAATTTCATTATTCATGTACATAATTACAATCTAGAAGTTGGCAGCTTTCTAGGTAATGACAGGAGGGAAGGGGAAATGTACCTAACTTTTGTAATATATGTGTGGTATTATTTAACTCTTAAATTAAGATCAGGGACCTAATTCATTTCACGAGGCCCGAGGATGTAAGGCACCGACAGAGTTCCACCCCACCCCTCCTTCCTTCAGCAAACATCTACCTCGGGCCAGGCCTTGGGCCAGTTTTGGGGTTGCTATGGTGACGGAAGCTCAGCAGTGCGAGAAGGGCAAGGTGGAGGAAGAGCAGGCAGCCAGGGGAAGCACCGGAGGAGCTGCCCACTCACTCCTGGGTAGGCAGGCAGGAGTCAGAGAGAGCTTCCTGGAGGAGGAGGCACCTGCTCTGGTCCTGAAAGGTGATCTGTAAGAGTCATGCATGCTAGGGAGAGAGAAAGGTCTTTGAGAGGGTGGTGGTGGTTGGCAGGAGTGGGGAAGAGCTTGGTCAAAGGCCAGGAAGTGAGGCCACAAGGCATTTTGGAGGATGCTGAGCTGGCTGGAGAATGGAGGGGAGGTGCTGGTGTGCGTTTCTGAGAATGGGCCTATGAAGGTTGAGATCTGAAAATTGGACGTGCTCAGCCTCACTGGGAACCCCAGCATGCCAGCCCCATGCGTATGGGACCCACTGCTCCTGCCTTGCTCCCCCCACCTGATAAGGCCTGGGAAAGGGTGATAAGGGGAAAGGATCATTTGGTGCCTGCCAGCCCTTGGCTGGGCACCCAGCTGGGGGAAGTAGGACTCAGGCACGTAAGAGCCCCCCGTCCCCAACCCTGCCCTGCCGGTGAGCCCCGGCCTCTGAACAGGGAGGGGGTACGCTCCTGGAGTAGCCCCCAGCTGTCCTAGGGAGCCTGTTCACAAAGCCAGCTCTGAGCTTTCTTCCAGCTGGATGTGGGGGCTTTGCAGAGGGGCCCGGTCGCTGTGGAGGGGGATGTGAAATTCTTGATTAGGGCTGACTGTGGCCTGCCCCCTCCCCACACTTGAGGGAGAGGGAACAGCTGCACAAACACAGGCCAGGGGGGCCGGAGCGGGCCGGGATGTGACATGCCGCGTGGAGGGGGCGGGAGGGTGGGAATGTGTTTGTGTTTGTGTGTCTGTTTGCGTGTGTGCATGTGCCATGCCTGTGTGTTTGGCATGTGCCTATGCTGTGAGTGCGGGACGTGCATTAGGATGTGGGTATATCACCTGTGTGTACATGTAAGTGTGTAAATGTGAGTCACTGGGAGTGTGCACATGTGCAGGTGCAGATAAGTCTGTGCATATGCATATGTGTGCACACATAGGCAATTGTGTTGCCACGCACGGTTGAAGCACGCGCCAGGGGTGGTGTGGGTGCGCATGTGCGTGATAAAGAACGGATATGTGTGTGCCTGCAGGCATGATTGTGTTGGTGTGTGTGCGTAAAAGTTACATTATGTGCATGCACGTGTGTGTGTAAGGGATGGATAGGTGTGTGCACATGTGTGTGACTGTGTTGGCCATGTCTGTGTGTATATATAAGCTATGGTATGTGCATTGCATGTGTGGATATAAGGATGTGTGTGTGTGTGTGTGTGTGTTTGTGTGCGTGCATGTGAGAAGGGGAAGGGCTTGTTTGTGATACATCGCAAGTGAAGACCCAAGTCAGAGCCCAGCCTTGTCCAAGTTCTGAGTGACAACCACGTGGAAAACAGCCATCTCCTGGGGTGTCCCTTGTCTGAGGTCCCTCCCCACAGCCTGGCATCTCCCCCAGAGCCCCAGTTCCTCCTGCAGGCGAGTCATGTATGGCTTCGTTCCTAGGACAGAATGGTTTGTTTTCCCTTGAAGTCCATCCTTCTATAATTGTTTCCATGTATTTCCCTGGATTTGTACTTTAAATTCCATCCCCACCCTGCTCCAGTCCCCCACCCAGGGCTCAGCTCAGTACTGGGAATGCAAATGGTGTCATTTCTGCTGGCCAAGGGGCAGACGCTAGGTGAAAACCTACTATGTGCCACACACCTGGCACGGCCAGTTACACCCCTCCAGTTACCCAGCCCTTGCAAGTCTTGCTTGAAAGATGATAAGAGTTTTGTATTAAAAAGAGGACCTGGCCGGGTGCAGTGGCTCACGTCTGTAATCCCAGGACTTTGGGAGGCCGAGGCTGGTGGATCACCTGAGGTCTGGAGTTCGAGACCAGCCTGACCAACATGGAGAAACCCCATCTCTACTTTTATATAAAAATATAAAATTAGCCGGGCGTGGTGGCACATGCCTGTAATCTCAGTTACTTGAGAGGCTGAGGCAGAAGAATCACTTGAACCCAGGAGGCAGATGTTGTGGTGAGCCGAGATTGCGCCACTGCACTCTAGCCTGGGCAACAAGAGTGAAACTCTGTCTCAAAAAAAAAAAAAAAAAAAAAAAAAGAGGACCCTGGGATTTACTATTACCATGATTAGATAAGCCACCTGAAGCTCATGGAAGTTGGGAAACTTACATCAAAATAGAACCACCCAAGACCCAAGCCTGGATGGGAACCCAGATGTGACTCCTGAATCTAAGCCCTGCCTCACCTCATGGACCCACTTCATTTCATCCTTCCTGGCCACCATCAACCAAACCTTCTACTTAAGGAAGGGGAAAAAATGAGCTAACAGCTGCTACGAGATTTCGAATGAATTTGAAGTTCTCCAGGTTAAAATGGAGACCAAGGGAAATTCATATGATTCCACTTTCTTCATCTCTCTGGATCCCTCATCGAGCCAGTAATGTATTCCCCCTTCTTGCTAACGCACTTTTTAAAATGTTAATAGACTGTAAATTACTTTTCTTTTTATACTTCTTAAAATAAGCGTTTCCTCTTGTAGATGGCAAGACGACGCTGGAGTTACGGGCTTGGTTTTATTACTGCCGAGATGAGATGGACTAGAGAGAGCTCATACAGCTTTTATAGGAACTATTTTATTTATAAGAATTTTCCTAATGTCAGATGGATGTGACATGCCTGGTTTCTTTCTGCCCATTATTGAGAGAAGAGAGGAATTTAGCATGGCCTGGGTCTGGGTCGTATTCCTTTGCCCTGGAAATTCTAGAATGCTAGAAGGAATTTTCTTTAGCAGCCTAAAAACGATGGTCTGACAGTTTCTCCTTGCATACCTCTGGTGATGGGGAACTCACTTCCTACTAAGACAGCCAGTCTCAGGTGCAACTTCAATCCCTTTCCCGCCCTAGCTCTGTTCTCTGGAACTAGAGAGGAAATCTCTCCACAGTCAATTTTGGGAGCCTCTCAGGGATTAGAAGGCACCACTATTTTCTGTTCTTGTTTTTTTTTTTTTTTTTCTGCATAGTCCCCTGATTCTTTAAATCCTTCTCCATCACTTCATCATCTCACTCATCCTCCAAAATGTATTCAGAATTCTTTTCTCCAAGGCCAGAAGGACGGTTTCAACATCTCTTAGTTACCAAGACCAGTATTTCTCATGATCACTTCTGAAAAACAAATTCCAATTCTGGTCATGCTTGTAAGGATTTTATGTTCAGATAGATTTTGGACACTCTGGGTTAGGAAAATACAAGCATGTTCCTTTGCCGCAGGACTTAGCAGAGCCTTAGATGATCGATACTCACTAGGACTCTCAAAGGATTCGTGGGTTTCCAAAGGGCATCCCAGAGGGCACGCATCCCCTAAAAACAACTCCAAAATGCCGTTTGGGTGTGGCTCTGGAGTGGCAAATGTCAAACAAAAGGATAATGCCCATTAGCCCAGAGAAGACCCGCCTATGGCTTTTGTTACAGCATCTCTCCTCGTGGTAGCTTCTGTATATTGTGGGTGCCTCAAAATGGCACGTGTGACGGCCGATGCGAGGATGCATTTATACGTGATTCTCAGCACAGGGGCGTGTACTTCATCCCCCTCCCCACCACGCCCCACCAAATCCTAGCGCAGTTTTCGCATTATGAGCAATGAACAAGGTGAATCTATTAGCCTTTCAAGGTAACTTCTAGCTCTGACCTACTGGAAAGCTGGGGCTTGGGATGGGTGGGTTTGGGCTCAAGAGAGTCCTGTTAAAGGAGGAACCGTTGGATGTTGGGGAACGGGGAACAAAAAGGAAGAGAAGGAACAGTTCAGCTTCTCTGGAAACAGGTCCCAGCCTGCCGCGTTTTCCCAATGGGACTTTGGCAATGACGTCACCTCTCTGACGTTCGGACTTCTCATCTGGAATGTAAGAGATTCATTCTGGCACCTTCCTCACAGAGCAGATGGAACACAAGGGCAGGCACCGAAGGAATACTGGATCCATGCGAGTGGCTCATTCATGGAGCTCTTGGAAGAGCCCCGGAAGAGCTGCTTTCCTCCTGAGCACCCGCTCTCCAGCCAGACAGAGCTTCCCGCGTGGCCTCACATGCGCCAAGCCTACCGCTACCCCAGGGCCTTTGCACATACTGTCTGTCCAGCCTGGAACCCACTCTCCAGCCGTATCCTCATGATGCATGGTGGGGCTTCATAACCAGTGCCTGAACTGTTGTGAGATGAAGGCCCTTGCATGTCCCAGAGAGGCCACCCAGCTCATGCTCACAGTCTAGCAAGACCTGACAACTGCCTTTGTCTTATCTTGAGGGAAAGGGAACAAGCAACTCCTTCCACGCGTGTGCCGGTAAGTCTCCATCACAGCAGTTTCCAGCAGCCTCCCCGGGATGGGAACGAGGCTGGCTGGTGAACTGCAGTTATACACCCTGCCCCCCCAACCCAGCCCATATCCCTTGGACGAGGTCACCTCTGCAAAGTGCAGACACTGTATTCAGGGCAGACCGGTGACGCCCCCTTCCTAGGTTCCCTGTACTGGCCACCAGCTTCATCAATCTTGAACAATTGGCCCCAGGGTTGTTTTCTTAAAAGTGATGTTACCTCTAATTACCTCCGACAGGACACGGTGCGCGCTCCTTATTCTCCCTTTTCAGAGCACGTGCGAGCACCGCAGCTAAGATAATTGAATATCTGCTTTAAACCAACAGGCGGTCTGTGCTCCCCTGCGCTGGGCAGGCATCTTAATGTGGTTCCGTGAGGCCAGGCCGGGCATCTGCCGGGAGCAGGAGATGATCTACCTACGCCACTGAAAGCCTCCACTCACCCAAAACGCCTCCTGTCGTGGCTCTGTCACGTGCCTGATATTCTACCCTCTGTGGAGTCTTTGCGTTGAGAAGCATTAGGGTTGAGACCCAGGTGGTTGGGTTTACATCTCAGATGGGCCAACCTTGAGCTGTGTGATCCTAGGGAAATTGCGTAACCTCTCTGTGCCTTGGTTGCCTCATATGTAAATTGGAGGTACCACTTGTATCTCATGGGGTTTTTGTATGTAGAACAGCGCTTGGCATGTAGTAAGTTCTGTGTCTGTGTGGCCGCTATTACTGCCGCTGTTACTATTTCTTTTGGGGCAGTTGGGGGCGCAGCGAGGAAGGGGACTTCATAGAGCATCAGCGCGGATTCTTCTTTGCTATTTATTTATTTATTTATCTCTGAGAGAGAGGGTCTGGCTCTGTTGCCCAGGCTGGAATGCAGTGGCGCTATCACAGCTCACTGCAATCTCTGCCTCCCAGGCTCAAGTGATCCTCCCACCTCCACCTCCCAAGTAGCTGGGATTACAGGCCTGTGCCACCACACCTGGCTAATTATTTTGTATTTTTAGTAGAGATGGGGTTCACCGTGTTGCCCATGCTGGTCTGGAACTTGTGAGCTTAAAGCGATCCGCCTGCCTTGGCTTTCCAAAGTGCTGGAATTACAGGTGTGAGCCACTGGGTCGGGCCTGCTATTTACATTTTTAAGTTAACCTTTTAATCCTTGGGGCTGATCTTCTGGAAATGGGTGAAGCCAATTGTGGTGGCAGAGAAATTCACGACGTTCAAGTGACAGAATTTCCAGCTGGAAACCGTAAAGCAGAAGGATCCCAGAAGATCATTTCGACCCACCCCTTTGCTTTTCAAACGAAGATACTGAGGCTGAGAGCTGGATCAGAACTTGCGCAAGGTCACATGGGGAAATGGCAAACTCAGCGGAAACCCCAGGCTTCATGAGGATTGTAATGACAAAGAAGATACATTTACCGATCGCTTATTCTGTACCAGGCATGCCCCTTGCACTGTTTTGTTTAACCCTGTGGGAAGTAGGAAAGTTCCTTTTTAAGGTTTCCTTTCTTGATAAAGAATAAATGTGCTAATAACTCTGTTAATCCCTATCCTATGTGGCTGTTAGACATGCCATGCTTACAGGCACATAGTACATTCTATGTCCTAGTGCTTTAACCAAGATATCTGTGCCGGACACAGCAGGCTGGCGGAGCATCACCTGATCTTACTTCAGTGGCCATCATTCCCTCCTCCAGCTCCTTGGTCCACCTTCTCCTTCCATCGCCAGATGCCTGCTCTAGGTGCACACCGGCCCCTCTGCAAATCCCAGGTCGGCCGAACGGCACCCCGGCAGATGAATGGTTTTCAGTAATTAAACTGGTACTGGTTTGTTGAGCAGGTGGGCGCTTTGATGTCAGGAGCAGAACTTTGTGGAAGGAAAGCACTTCATTTCCTGGGTAAGTATTGCTCAGTCGCTATGAGGTTTTTTCTGTTTTTTTAGATGGAATTTTGCTTTTGTTGCCCAGGCTGGAGTGCAACGGTGTGATCTCAGCTCACTGCAACCTCCGCCTCCTGGGTTCAAGCGATTCTTCTGCCTCAGCCTCCTGAGTAGCTGGGACTACAGGCATGCACCACCATGCCCAGCTAATGTTTATATTTTTAGTAGAGACGGGGTTTCACCATGCTGGCCAGTCTGGTCTTGAACTTCTGACTTCAGGTGATCCACCTGCCTCAGCCTCCCAAAGTGCTGGGATTACAGGCGTGAGCCACCGTGCCTGGCCTGCTATGAGGCTTAAACATGTTCTCAACCTTACCCTCTGTATGCCCACAGGACCCTGGCCTCAGGAGAAGGCAGTGTGGGAGTATCTGGCTTCTGGGGTGGAGCGGTAGCGAAGCTCAGAGCACAGGAGCACGAGAATCCTGAGACCTGAAGGAGGGAGATAAGAAAAATAATAATTATTATATAATTATTATATAATTATATAATAAAGTGATAGTATAATTGTATATTATAATACAATTATAACAATTATAATAATACATATATTATATGTATTATATTATGTATTATACATATATTATAATATAATTATATAATGTTTTATATATAAATATATAATATATAATTATATATTATATATTATA